>JBBPBX010063264.1:10285-20580 GCA_038048925.1 Garcialebias charrua | reverse complement strand
CAGTGAGGGTACAGAAGAGACTCTGACTTCAAAAATACAACATGGCTTCTTCTCCAAGCTTCTTTGACTTCAGTTGTAATCAGTGGGAAAAGGCAAAGATTCTTCATTCAACTTTGAAATGTCCATGGTCGAGATACATGCACATAATGGACACTTTTCAGTCCTCCATCCATTTAGGGATGGCTGGAGGGAGTTTTCTTGTAATGTTATATTCACACCTGCCATTTTCCTACAACATCTCCCAACTATTTTTAAATGCGTACTTGATGTATGCGGTAGATTTTATTCTGAGACCTTTATTTTTGTGTGTTGTTGACAGTTAAATAAAGTGATAAAAAGTTTATGCTGGCTGTCAACATTAACAACATAAAAACACAAAACTTCCCGGTTTTTCCAGAACCCAGGTTTCAAAAAGATCATTTACGGACTTCTAAAAAGCTGTTTCCATGTGGACGCAAAGCGTATTCACAAACCACTCCCATGTGGATGGGGCCTGGATGTTTCACTTCTTACCTCCATCAAACACAGCCAGGAAGGCCAGGATCAGGAAGGGGGCGCTCTTCCCCACAAACTCGTACATTACGCTGCCAAACGGGGCTCCAACTGGAACAACAAACACATTCAGGAACATTTTCACAGAGAAATGTTTCGTTCCACATCCAGCACCACTACAGACTGTGGTCGCTCTCACTTAGGACTCCCATCGCCAGCCCCCCCAAGGCGATGCCCATGGCGACTCCTCGCTCCTCATCATTGGTATACACGCTGGCCAACATGCCAAGACCTAAACACATGAACACACCCAGATTGACCATTAGTTTGTTACCTTGCAGGTGAGTTCCACTTTCACCATCTAAACGCTTCCTGTATAGTTCCAAATGTCTTAATCAAATCTAGTTTTAAACTGTTTATAACTGAGTAATTATTAATTGGTGTTATTAACTGTTATTATATATGCTTCCATTAGGTAAAGTTATTAAACAGCATGGGATACATTTTCATTGTTATGCTGATGATACACAGTTATATTTGTCCATAAAACCCAATGAATCCATTAGACTAAGCATGTCTTAAAGACATAAAAACCTGGATGACCCTTAATTTCCTACTTTTGAACACAGACAAGACAGGTTTTAGTTTTTGGACCTGAGCATCTTAGGAATAGACATGGCATCTTTTCACTTCCTCTGGATGGCATTCATTTGGCTTCCGGTTTTAAAGTTAAAAACATTGGTGTTATTTTTGATCAGTATGTCTTTTAACCCATTCATCCATCCATTTATCTATAAATCCATCGAAATATCTTTACTCGCTTCTTCCTATTCAGGTCGCGGGGGGTCACTGGCGCCCATGCCCAGCTGTCACTGTGCAAGAGGTGGAGGACACCCTGGACAGGTCTCCAGTCCATCACAGGGCCACATAGAGACAAACAACCATTCGACCTCTCACTCACACTTAGGGACAATTTAGCCAAAATCAACCAAAAATGCATGTTTTTGGTCTGTGGGAGGAAACTGGAGTACCCAGAGAAAACCCACACATGCACGGAGAGAACATGCAAACTCCACCCAGAAAGGCCCCCGGGCCGGGATTTGAACCGAGGCAGTCTGCTCGCTGAGAAGCAGCTCTACCAACTGCACCACCGTGCTGCCCTGTCTTTTATCCTCCACATTAAAAATGTTACTAGAACCTCCTTCTTCCACCTACGTAACATCACTAAAATTAGAAACATGTAAAAATGATGCAGAAAAACTGGTTCATGCATTTGTCACGTCTAGACTGGACTATCGCAATGGTTTGTTATCTGGGTGTCCAAATACTTCTTTAAAAAGTCTTCAGTTGATCCAAAATGCTGCTGCCAGAGTCTTAACTGGAGTTACTGGGAGAGATCACATCTCTCCAGTTTTAACTTCTCTCCACTGGCTCCCTGTCAAATCCAGAACTGAATTCAAAATCTTACTTCTAACCTACAAAGCTCTCAACAACCTAGCTCCATCTTATATTACAGATCTTATTGTTCCATATTTTGCTAACAGAGCACTTCACTCTCAGACTGCAGGTTTACTTGTGGTTCCTAGAGTTTCCAGCAGCAGAATGGAGGAAGATCTTTCAGTTGTCAGGCTCCTCTCTTGTGGAACCAACTTCCAGTTTGTGTCCATGAGGCTGACACATTGTCCAGTTTGAAGACTGGGATTAACACTTTACTTTTTCATAAATCCTATAGTTAGGGTTGGCTTGGGTTTCCTGAGCTGTCCCTTAGTTCAGCTACTATAGGCTTAGACTGCTGGTTGAAGCAGATGGCCGCTGATCCTGAGCCTGGTTCTGCTGGAGGTTTCTTCCTGTTAAAGGAAGCTTTTCCTTTCCACTGTCTCCTTAGAGCTTGCTCAGGATGGAGACTGTGACAAAGTGATGGCCTTTTATAACATCTCTGAATGTTTTTCTACAGTGTCCTGAGACGACGTATGTTGAGACTTGGAGCTACAGAAATAAACTGAATTGAGTAGAATTATTAACAAGTGTTATTAGCTGTTATATTTGATAATATTAATGGTTAATTAATGTGCATTTAATAACTGTTCAAATGGATGCAAGATAATTAATTGTATAGCTCGTTAAGCACTGTAGTCTGTTGAGGTTGATTTTATTTTTCTACAGGAATATATTTTTACTTGTTCTTTCACTGGATAGAGGCACAGACAGATTTGTCCCTTCTCCTTCCTTTCATCCTCCATCTTTAGTCCATCTTTAGTCTATCTTTAATCAATTTTTAGTTAATTTTTTGTCTATCTTTAGTCTTTTTCATTCATTCAACCTTTATTTAGTCAGGTAAATCTTTTGAACCTCATGGGCTCATTTATGAAAGCGACCTGCTAAAACTAAAGAACAATGAACAGCAGTGATAGAATTTCATTAAACAATAAACAAACAAACAATAAACAATAGAAAACAAAAAGAGAGAAAAAAACAAAAGATTTTTTTTTTTTTTTTTTTAACAAAGTATCAAAAAACTAGCAAAACATTATAAGGTAGACGTATAAAATCAAAGACAGGAACAAATCTGCATTGGTTTTTGCCAGGATTCCAACAGATTCTGAAAACCATTTAGAGAAGTCAAGGTCGAGAGCTTCAGATCTTTTTGTAAGGTCAGGACTCTGCGGTCTACTCTCATCTCCAGGCCAGCGGTCACTCTTTCAGGGATGAAGATGTTCACATCCTTGATAGAGAGGAACGATGGTTTGAGAGAGGAGTAAAGGAGGCCATCTTTGTGAAAAGAAACCGTCCATCATTAAACAGTGGTGGAGGCCTCCGGGTTCAATTGTCCCCCTCTTACAATGCTATTATTGCTGGTATCACTCAGCCCTCTGTGAATATTAAACCACCATCAGGGTGCTAACGATCCACCAGACTCTACTTCCTCAGACGGCTGAGACGAGCTGGTCTGAGAAGCTCAGTCCTCACCTCCTTCTACAGGTGTGCAGTGGAGATCATCCTGTGCTCCAGCATCAACGTGTGGCATCTTTTTGTAATCTTCAGATCTTTTTGTAAGTCTATCTTTAGTCCATCTTTAGTCCATCTTTAGTCCATATTTAGACCATCTTTATCTTATCTTTAGTCCATCTTTAGTCTATCTTTAGTCTATATTTAGTCCACCTTCAGTCTATCTGTAGTCCATCTTTAATAGTCCATCTTTAGTGAATCTTTAGTTTATATTTAGTAGTACATCTTTAGTCCATCTGAAGTCCATCGTTAATCCATCTTTAGTCCATCTTTAGTACTCCTTTTTTCTGTCTTTAGGTCATCTTTAGTCTATCTTTAGTCCATCTTTAGTCTATATTTAGTCCATCTTTAGTTTATATTTAGTCCATCTTTAGTCTATCTTTAGTCTATCTTTAGTCCATCTTTAGTCTATCTTTAGTCTATCTTTAGTCCATCTTTAGTCTATCTTTAGTCCATCTTTAGTCCATCTTTAGTCCATTTTTAGTCTATATTTAGTCCATCTTTAGTCTATATTTAGTCCATCTTTAGTCTATCTTTAGTCTATCTTTAGTCCATCTTTAGTCTATCTTTAGTCCATCTTTAGTCCATTTTTAGTCTATATTTAGTCCATCTTTAGTCTATATTTAGTCCATCTTTAGTCTATATTTAGTCCATCTTTAGTCCATCTTTAGTCTATCTTTAGTCCATCTTTAGTCCATTTTTAGTCTATATTTAGTCCATCTTTAGTCTATATTTAGTCCATCTTTAGTCTATCTTTAGTCTATCTTTAGTCCATCTTTAGTCTATATTTAGTCCACCTTTAGTCTATCTTTAGTCCATCTTTAGTCCATCTTTAGTCCATATTTAGACCATCTTTATCTTATCTTTAGTCCATCTTTAGCCTATCTTTAGTCTATATTTAGTCCACCTTCAGTCTATCTGTAGTCCATCTTTAATAGTCCATCTTTAGTGAATCTTTAGTTTACATTTAGTAGTACATCTTTAGTCCATCTGAAGTCCATCGTTAATCCATCTTTATTCCATCTTTAGTCTATGTTTTGTAATAATAATAATAATAATAATGAATTCAATTTATAATGCACTTTTATTAATAAAAATCTCAAAGTGCTACAAAGTGTAACAAAGCAAAGATCAAAATAAAACAAGTGATAAAATCAAATAAAATCAATAATAATATCGACTAAGATCAAAGATAAAATCATGTGGATGCAGATTGTCTATCTTTAGTCCATATTTAGTCCGTCGCTAATCCGTCTTTATTCCATCTTTAGTCTATATTTAGTCTATCTTTAGTCCATTTTAATTTCCATATTTAGACTATTTAGTCTATCTTTAGTCTATCTTTAGTCTATCTTTAGTCCATTATAATTTCCATATTTAGATTATTTAGTCTATCTTTAGTCCATCTTTAGTCTATCTTTAGTCCATTTTAATTTCCACATTTAGACTGTTTAGTCTATCTTTAGTCTATCTTTAGTCCATTTTAATTTCCATATTTAGACTATTTAGTCTATCTTTAGTCCATCTTTAGTCTATCTTTAGTCCATTTTAATTTCCATATTTAGACTGTTTAGTCTATCTTTAGTCTATCTTTAGTCCATTTTAATTTCCATATTTAGACTATTTAGTCTATCTTTAGTCTATCTTTAGTCCATCTTTAGTCTATCTTTAGTTTATCGTCAGTAGTACATCTTTAGTCCATCTGAAGTCCATCGTTAATCCGTCTTTATTCCATCTTTAGTCTATCTTTAGTCTATCTTTAGTCCATCTTTAGTCTATCTTTAGTCCATTTTAATTTCCATATTTAGACTATTTAGTCTATCTTTAGTCCATCTTTAGTCTATCTTTAGTCCATTTTAATTTCCATATTTAGACTATTTAGTCTATCTTTAGTCTATCTTTAGTCCATCTTTAGTCTATCTTTAGTCCATTTTAATTTCCATATTTAGACTATTTAGTCTATCTTTAGTCTATCTTTAGTCCATCTTTAGTCCATCTTTAGTTTATCTTTAGTCTATCTTTAGTCCATCTTTAGTCCATCTTTAGTCCACCGTTAGTCCATCTTTAGTCCATCTTTAGTTTATCTTTAGTCCATCTTTAGTTTATCTTTAGTCCATCTTTAGTCTATCTTTAGTCCATCTTTAGTCCATCTTTAGTTTATCTTTAGTCCATCTTTAGTCCATCTTTAGTCCATCTTTAGTCCACCTTTAGTCCATCTTTAGTTTATCTTTAGTCCATCTTTAGTTTATCTTTAGTTTATCTTTAGTCCATCTTTAGTCCATCTTTAGTCCACCTTTAGTCCATCTTTAGTCCATCTTTAGTCCATCTTTAGTCTATCTTTAGTTTATCTTTAGTCCATCTTTAGTCTATCTTTAGTCCATCTTTAGTTTATCTGTAGTCCATCTTTAGTCTATCTTTAGTCCATCTTTAGTTTATCTGTAGTCCATCTTTAGTCTATCTTTAGTCCATCTTTAGTCCATCTTTAGTCTATCTTTAGTCCATCTTTAGTCTATCTTTAGTCCATCTTTAGTCTATATTTAGTCCATCTTTAGTCTATCTTTAGTCCATCTTTAGTTTATCTGTAGTCCATCTTTAGTCTATCTTTAGTCTATCTTTAGTCCATCTTTAGTCTATCTTTAGTCCATCTTTAGTCCATCTTTAGTCTATCTTTAGTACACCTTTATTCTGTCTTTAGTCCATATTTAGTCTATCTTTAGTCCATCTTTAGTTTATCTGTAGTCCATCTTTAGTCTATCTTTAGTCTATCTTTAGTCTATCTTTAGTCCATCTTTAGTTTATCTTTAGTCCATCTTTAGTCTATCTTTAGTCCATCTTTAGTTTATCTGTAGTCCATCTTTAGTCTATCTTTAGTCTATCTTTAGTCCATCTTTAGTCTATCTTTAGTCCATCTTTAGTCCATCTTTAGTCTATCTTTAGTACACCTTTATTCTGTCTTTAGTCCATATTTAGTCTATCTTTAGTACACCTTTATTATGTCTTTAGTCCATATTTAGTCCATCTTTAGTCCATCTTTAGTCCATCTTGGAAGACTTGATGATGTGTCTATCTCTGCTGTCATCAGTGGATTTTAAGGACACATATTTAATTGGATTTATGATAACTGGTTCCTGCTTTTTGGATTCGGCTGGTTCCTGGTCTATCAATACAAAAGGAAGACATTGGCAGCAAATCTGGACCTGGTCAGGCTGCCTGTCTTACATGATGGCTTGGTTCATGTCTCGAGAACACAGACTTTTGGCTGAATGGATTAGATCTTGGGGATTTTCTGAGGACTGTTCCATTGGTGTGGTCATTTTAATTTGGACATTTGGAAGCGAGTGGACCAACACAGACTGAAGGTAGATGTCATTAAAGTTCTGCCTGTCCCCAAAACAATTGTCTTTATCTGAATTCAGCTCCCTGACTGGTCTTGACAGGCCGTCTTATCTCAACACGCCTGAGAAGTTTTGTAAACCTGATGCACAGCCACTCCCAACCCTTCTACTGAGGAA
This sequence comes from Garcialebias charrua, assembly GCA_038048925.1. Lineage (NCBI taxonomy): Eukaryota > Metazoa > Chordata > Actinopteri > Cyprinodontiformes > Rivulidae > Garcialebias > Garcialebias charrua. The sequence continues at coordinate 13,570 of JBBPBX010063264.1, read as the reverse complement.
TTTCCATGGACTTTTCAGAGGAGAAACACTCTGTCATGATTTCCATGTAGAAAACCTAGTAAAGAAACTGAAAGTTAAACTGGGTTTCTTTTTCAGAAACAGATCATGTCTAACACTGAATGTTAGGAAACACCTTGTATCTGTGACTTTCCTTCCCTCCATTGATTACGGTGACATTCTCTACATGAATGCTCCTACAAGCACCCTGCGGATGTTGGATGTTGTCTATCATGGTGCACTAAGATTCATAACTGGCTGTGATTATCGTACCCACCACTGCACCCTGTATTCACTGGTTAACTGGACATCATTAACCTCACGCAGACTCTTCCACTGGTACATTTTCATCTTTAAATCACTTCTTGGTCTGCTGCCCTCATACATCTCCTCCTACATGTCTTTACGTGAGTGCAGCTACAGTGTGCGCTCTCAGGACATGATTACCTGCAGTGTTCCGTCAGTGAGGACTGAACTTGGAAAAAGGGCCTTCTCCTACTCTGCTCCTGCTTCCTGGAATATCTTACAAAAAGATTTGAAGCTCTCGGCCTTGACCTCCCTAAATGGTTTTAAAAATCTTTTGGAAACCTGGCAAAAACCATTGCAGATATGTTCCTGTTTTTGATTTTGTACATCTACCTTGTGGTGTTTTGTTAGTTTTGATACTTTGCATTTCACTTTCTATTTCTCTCCTACGTTTTTTTTTGTTGTTTTTTTTGTTTTTTGTTTTTGTTTAAGGAAATTCTACCATTGCTGTTCATCATTCTTTAGTTTGTAGCAGGTCACTTTTGTAAATGAGCCCTCGAGGCTCAATGAGATTTACCTGACTAAATAAAGGTTGAATGAATTTCAGGACTCTGGATTCATATCTGGTTGTCCGTCTTTAGTCTACCTTTAGTTTATCATTAGTCCGTCTTTAGTCTACCTTTAGTTTATCATTAGTCCGTCTTTAGTCTACCTTTAGTTTATCATTAGTCCATCTTTAATCCATCTTTAGTCTATCTGTAGTCCATCTGTAGTCCTGTTCATCCCTTTCTAACAATCTCCAAGCTATTCATGCCTGTTGTTCATCTGCCAGGCAGCTGGTGTCTTATGCCTGGTACCCACCTAATTTCTCAAAACGCTCCTGCCGCCCCCTTCTGGCCGCTTGTCACGTTCCCACAAAGCCACTGAAGACCGTCTGATGACGCGCACTGGGGGGAGGCAGAGGGGAGGGGGTCTAGCTCGTTTTCCGGGTCAGTTGTTGTGTTACTGCAGCTCCGACAGTCTTTGTTGAGATTAAAACGTTTTTTTTATGTTTGGGGTGATCATATGCTGGAGCGGACAGCAGCAACTGTAAAAATGCCACGTTTCTTACCGGAGTTTTGGTTCCAATTCATGGAGGCTCGATCGGGTAAGTTTAAAAAGTCCAAAAAAAGTCCCGTTGTCGTTGTGTAATCACATAGCAGAGGCTCTCCCGACTGTTTGCTGGACGCGTCGAGCCACCAGAGATCGAATTTTATGACGTTGGCGGCTCGACGTAGCTCGACGCGTAGGTTGCTTTCGGACGCGCGCGTGCGTGGAAAGGAACTGCCGCGTGCCGCCGCGCCGCTTCAATCACTCAAAACGCGCCGCTTCACGGTTCGACGCGCCTCGACGTGTCTCCACATAGACTTTGAATGTAAACCGGCCGCTTCAGCCGCCCGACACGGGTCCAGTGGGTACCAGGCATTAAGGTCCAAAGCTGGCTATGGTGTTTGCCCGCTTTGTCAGAACCCTGACCCAGTTTCCTTTCTAGCCTCCAACCACACAACTCAATCTTCAGATAGACCCAGTCTTTCATCCTCACCTCCCTATCTCTGAATAAACCTGCAAACAGACTCCATTATGGTTTGATTCAAACTAGCGATGGTTATTTTTTAATAAATGTATTTTCTCTGTAGTTTTCAGTTCAGCGGGTTTTTCCTGAGGGAGAATAGCTCTCTGATGACCTCAGGTGGGATTACAGGTGTGATCAGGCCGTGTTTGTTGTTTCACTTGTGACGTGTTGACACATCGACCTGCGACTGAAGAGAAGGACGAGCCGATTCCCTGCAGAGAGCGGGCGAAGAACAGCAGCGTGTAGGTGCCTGAAAAAGCAAACACTGACACAAGCACAGTCCGAGTCAGGAAACACGCCGGCGCCGTCAGAGCGTTTCTGAGAGAAACAACTTACTGATGGTGGAAGCAAACATGATGATGAAACCTGCAAACATGGGGATGTGGTAACCAACCCTGCACACACACAGAAGAAGAAGGTTATTCTGAGTTAAATTCAGTAAAAATGACACGTGGGAACGGAAACTGAGTTTATACAACATGAACCGCTCAGTACCTGTTGGTGAGCGGGCCGACAAACGGGTTGACCAGCAACTGGACGAGAGCTTTGGAGGCAAACAACAAACCAACACGAACGTTTTCCTGCTCCAGGAAAACACTGTCCTGAAGACAAGAAGACTCCTGCAGGACGAAGGAGAAACGAAAGAAGGGAACAAAGAAGAAACAATAAGGAGAGAAAAGAAAACAGGATGGAAAGGATAAAAGGTGAGGAAAGGAGGTAAAAGAAGAGCAAGGGAAGGAAAGAAACAAGGGAAGGAAACGTGTCATGAATCAGAGAAGAAGATCCAAAAGTTGCTGATTCTGAGTCGACCTACTGTAGCGTTGGTGGTGTCGTTGTCCTGCAGCAGCTCTGTGGTCAGTCCGGTCCAACCCATCGGATCAGGGGTTGCTTGTGTCTGGACCTCCAGGTCAAACGTGGCGTTGTCAAACAACGACACCAGAGGAGGCCGCTGGGGGCCCTGCTGAGCTGCCGTACCCAGACTCGGTGCTCTGTGGTCGGGTCTGGGGAGCTGGGAGGTCCGGGGGTCCAGCTGTGATGCGCTGAGGCTGGGCAGGGCGGTCTGTGGTTCTGGATGGTCCATGGCGTAGAGGAACGTTGGAACGATCGGCACTGAAAGAAGAGTACTGACCCGTTAACCGGTTGGACCAATCAGACCTCACTGACTTTATGTTGGAGTTATGAAGGTCATGGTGACCTTTAGTCAGAAGAAGGTGCTTCTGTTGTCCACTTCTAAAGAAAGATTTTGAATTAAAATGGTGAAAAAACTGAATCATGAAAGAAAAAACAAAAAGCAGAGAAGGAGCAGAGTCCACTTTAAAGGTCGGCTGACATGATTTTTGAACTTTGCATAAATTGGCACAACACATATATCTTTTATAATTTAACTATGTTCGTTGTTGCAAACAAAATGATTATTTAATGAAAATTCG
>JBBPBX010063264.1:0-10202 GCA_038048925.1 Garcialebias charrua | reverse complement strand
AAAAGATACAGTATATATGTTGTGCCAATTTATGCAAAGTTCAAAAATCATGTCAGCCGACCTTTAAAGATCAGGCTCAGAAGGTGTGACCTGGTCTGAACCTGCAGCGAGCTGAGTCTAACAGCGAAGGACAACATGGAGCCCGAGGCTTCAGCTGCGTCACAGCTAGTGAACCACTGCGCAGCAACACGTGCACTCCTGACGTCACTCCCTCACTGTTTGTTGTTTGTCAGGCCTGAATGTTTTATTTGTTGATAAGCTTCCTTAATAAAGATGTCAGCCATGTTTGAGAGGCTCAGGTACAAAACATAAGTCCAAGGATCAGAGTCTGCAACATGAGGAGACATTTTTTTGTGTTACTCACCAAACAAACACAACATCCCAGTACATTTCAAACCCAGCAGGACTCTCAGACAGAGGCTGGTCCACCCTAAGGACAAAACCCCCACACACAAACAGAGTGGTGTGGTTTATGCAGTCCAGTGCAGCGAGGTCTGCTCAGACCGTTATATTGGAGAAACTAAGCAGCCCATCCACAGAAGAATGTCCCAACACAGGAGAGCAACCTCCTCTGGACAAAACTCAGCTGTTCACCTCCACCTCACGAACAAGGGACACTCATTTGAAGACCAGAATGTGCAAATTTTGGACCGAGAGCACAGATGGTTTGAGAGAGGTGTGAAGGAAGCTGTTTATGTTAAGAGAGAAAAACCTTCTCTCAACAGAGGAGGAGGTCTGAGATTTCAGCTTTCCAAGACTTATAACTCAGTTTTGGGACTGATTCCGAAACGTTTTACACCGGATGGGAACAGAGGTGTCTTGTCTGTAAATTAGACTAACAAATTTCTTTGAGAAGCCTCTGTTTGTTGGTTGGGAGTTGTTTTTTGTCAATTTACATACAGTGTTGTGTCTTCTGTCAGAGACCTCAAGGGAACCCCCTACTGTTAAGGTGTGATCTGTCAATTTACATGTATGTGTTACCTCAGCTTGAAATTTACATATGATGGTGCGTGGTTCTGTTATAACTCCAAACTTCTCACAGTTGTTCATGGAATTGAGAAAGCCTCCCGGATGGGAGTCGAAACGTTTTCTGTTACAAATAAAGTCCAGTTGATCTTGTATTGAACGCCTTTTTGAGTTACTCACCAACCACAGTGAGCAGCATGTTGTCGAGCAGCAGGGCCACGCACACCACCACCAGGACCAGTCTGGCAGAACCTCGGCTCTGATGGAGCCACGCCATGTCTGCACCAGAACCACACAACCGCCCGTCATTACATCCAGTCCTCTGACACTTGAGAGATCATCGTGTGTAAAACATGCACCCGTCATGGGTTTAGTTTTGACTGTTTCCGTCTCTGAAAACAACTCGTTGTTGTGCTAATCTAACTTTAACATAAATTTTGCCTCAGGTTTCTGACGAGACTTCATTTAACTTGTTGTTGTTGTTGTTGGAACTTTAAGTGAAAGCTAATTTAAAAATAAAATAAAAAAAAACTTATGTTGTTTTAAATTCCGAGTTTAAATAATTACACTTTTTGAGTGGAGATGTTTGAAAAAAGTGTTTAAAAATGTTTAAAAAAGCTAAGTCTGGTCCTCTGGATATTCAAAAAACAAAACAAAACAAAAAAATTGTTTTTTGAATGTCCAGAGGACCAGACTTAGCTTTTTTAGATTTTTCTACCTGGATTATTGAGCATGCATCAGGGTGTTTAAAATGTTGCTTTCCTCATCAGAAAACATGTTTCCGTGAGACACATGATGTGAGCTGCAAACAATGCAGACACATTTTAAAAGTCCACATTAGCAGAGCCTGAATCATGGCAACATCTTTCAACATCATCCAGTCAGATTTGTTCCGTCTCAAACTTGTCCTAAATGCTGATAAAACCAAAGAGATGTTTTTTTCAAACAGGAAGTCGGTCCCAGCAGTTCTTCCTCTGATTTTATCCTCAAATGGTGTCCCTATTGAGTTTGTTGATTCCTATAAATATTTGGGTATCCTGGTCGATTCACATCTCTCTTTTAAACTCCACGTGGAAAACCTAGTGAAGAAACTGAAAGTTAAACTGGGTTTCTTTTTCAGAAACAGATCATGTCTAACACTGAATGTTAGGAAACACCTTGTATCTGTGACTTTCCTTCCCTCCATTGATTACGGTGACATTCTCTACATGAATGCTCCTACAAGCACCCTGCAGATGTTGGATGTTGTCTATCATGGTGCACCCTGCAGATGTTGGATGTTGTCTATCATGGTGCACCCTGCAGATGTTGGATGTTGTCTATCATGGTGCACTAAGATTCATAACTGGCTGTGATTATCGTACCCACCACTGCACCCTGTATTCACTGGTTAACTGGACATCATTAACTTCACACAGACTCTTCCACTGGTACATTTTCATCTTTAAATCACTTCTTGGTCTGCTGCCCTCATACATCTCCTCCTACATGTCTCTGCGTGAGTGCAGCTACAGCGTGCGCTCTCAGGACATGATTACCTGCAGTGTTCCATCAGTGAGGACTGAACTACAAAAGGACCTTCTCCTACTTCACTCCTGCTTCATGGAATATCTTACAAAAACATCTGAGACTCTCGATCCGGACCTTGTGATTTCAAACATCTGATGAGTTCCTGTTTTTAGTTTTCTACATCACCTTATAATCTAACTGTTTTTTATTTTTCCATTTTCTTTTAAATAACATTTTATTTTCACTTGCTATTCTCAATTTGTACACATCCTTTGTCTATTATTGTCTTTGTTGTCCACTGTTGTCATCACTTTGTTTGTAGCCAGGTTTCTCTTGTAAATTACGGTGGCAGACGAGTGCAAACACAAAAGAAACATGTCCTGTTTTTGTTTTGTTTGAACTCATAGCCTCACTCCTTTATATAATTTAGGATTTTTATTAAACTATTGAACTAATCAGATCCTCCAGCTGCTCTCAGATACATCGAGATTTGGTGAAGTTTTAACATCTGTATCATAAAAACAACCATGAATATGACAACAGTTTATTACATCCTGACATATATGTGTTTCTTTGTTCTACGGAGGCCTGCAGAGTCCAAAACTAATAAAACCCTGCAGTGAACACGGCACCAACATCACAAAGCTTTACTAAAGATACCGTGTACAAATATATTTACAGATCTAGTGGAGCCATTACTCCCCTCGACGTGGCTGCTGTTTGCACTGTGCTGTTAAAAGTAACAAATAAATTAACTGAGAACAAATTTAGTTTTTACATTTATAAAGATCTTTAATCTTTCTTGGAGAACTTCTGATGGAGCTGACGACCTGATGACATGGACATGTCATCAGGTTTATTCAACGTCGGCTGTTTTCTGTTTGCTTATTATTTTAGCTGTTCTCCCTGCTTCAGTAACATGATTACCCCTCGTGCACACACCTCCTCTTCCCCTCTTATCTCCGTCCATCTCGTTTGTTCGGCTCCACCTCCCTCCCTCCTCTGACTTCTGTTTGATGCTAAATTGATCTGAAATGTAATTTTGCATCTGAATCATTTGTTCAGTGCAGCAGAGAAAATCTGCAAGAGCTTTTTTTCACAAAAAACAAAAATGAAATTTAATGTTTAAAATCTTTACTGTACTTTTTTCTAAACAAGTAAAACCTCATCGGTTCTTGATTGATGCACGTCAAGAGATCTATTAAGAAATTAATCAAAATTACTTAAACTAAATGAATTACTTATACTGACAAATAACAGACAATATGAAAACTGATTAAATTTAAAAGAAATTTAGAAAAAGATTCAAATCAGAATCAATGAAACACAAAAAGCAAAGTATCCTACAAAATATATAATAAAAGTAATTTTTCTAATAAAATGAAATGCAAAGATTAAATAAGATGTTCAGAATTACAGAAAAATAACAAAAGTTTTTTTTAATTTTTTTAATTAAATTTATTAATTTCAAATCTAAAAACCACAAGAAATTTATTTACAAAACCACATTATAAAACAAAACAATGCATGAAATGAAAGGAGGCAGAAGAAGAAAAAAATCTTATTATTTCTGCCCCTTCTTCAAACAAAATTAATTCAAACAATCAACTCAAATAGCAATCGCATAAAAAATATAAGATATTAAATGATTTCTCACACGTTGAATTGAATGATTTCTCACAAAAGTTGAATTAGGTATTAAATTTTAAAAATCTAACTCGGCTGACCAACAATCAGGTAATAAAAATTATGAGAAATATATAACAGTGAATTAGTCAAGACTAACTCAAAAGCTAAATGTGACAAAATAAAACTTCATTTGGAATAAAAATAAACACATTCTGAAAAATTCACATAAAGAAAAACAACAAATTGCAGGAAATTAGAAGAAATTTTCCAAATAAACTTTAAAGAAACTAAACCTGATCTTGTCTCAGAAACCAAACACAATATTTTGTAAAAATTAATTTTAAAGTAAAATCTTAATGAATAATACAGAAATTTGATTTCTGCTTTTTAACATTTATTAAATATAATTTTGAAAGAGACAGCTGCGTCCTACCTGGAGAAGTGATGCTGCTCGTCTCCGTTCAGCTGCAGAGAGTTCAGATATAAAACCACCGGGGGGGGGGATGTTTCCTCGTTTTATTCTTATCGTGATGAAACCAGACGTTATGGGCACACACACACATGTGTTTGTCTTCATATGTTTGTGGGGACTCAGGAATGGCCCCGTGAGGACACGTTGCAAAGTGAGGACACGTTGCAAAGTGAGGACATGTTGCAAAGTGAGGACACGTTGCAAAGTGAGGACATTAAGGACATTTAAAGGTTCAGACTTGTTTCTGGGCTTAGATACTAACCAGGTTCTGGTCATAGTTGAGTTGGATGGGTATGGTTGGTGTGTGTGTGTGTGTGTGTGTGTGTGTGTGTGTGTGTGTGATTGTCAGCGTCTGTTGCAGTTTTATAGCAGTCCAGGACCGACCTGCAGGCTGTTACCACTCGCACACACCTCCACACGCAGCAGCTCTATTCATCCAGCAGTTGGACTTGTCTCATGTATGTTCGACACACGTTAACAACACACATGTTGACACACTCCACATGAAAAAACTGATGTGGTGACACGTTAAAAGTCACATTGGATGCAGATGTCTCCGTGTGTGCCCGTTTCTGTTTTCAGATCTTATTTTACATCCCCCTCCTCCGCTGCAGATGTCATCTCCTTCCTTCCAGGCAGGTCATTGTTCTGAAGGCTGGAGATAATGTCAGGGAGGTGCAGGGGCCCCAGGATGTTGAAGGTGTACTCCAACCAGAGGGAGACTACAGACCTGGTGGTGATCTTCATCCTGGCTGATTCGATCAGAGATAAATTTAGATGTGAACAGAACAAACTGATACTTATTATTTATATTGTTCTCAACACGTTCGGGCTTTGTGAACAAATAAACCGGAAAAATACGCTGGTTGTTACGAAGAAACGCAGGCCGGAACGCTGGAGGAGCTTTGTTGCAGCGAAAGAACAAAACAAAGCTGGGAGTGGAGGCTACAGGCTACAAGCTAACGCTAGCCATGTGCTGCTGATAAAAGCCAATGCGGCAAAACACCACGGAGTTGGGGATTGTTGCTACGGGCTGAAAATCTGTAGTCTGTGAACTGGTGAGGCCAGAGAGGCATTGGAGTGCTGCTGTGGGACAATAAATTACATCCAGGCCCCAGATGGACGAGAGCTGAGCTGAACTGGTTGCTGGTGGACAGGACCTGCGCTAAGCTGTTTGCTGTGGACGTGAGCAGAGCAGCAAGCTGGTTGCTGTTGAACGAGCAACGAGCGAGTTGCTGTTGGACGGGAGCAGTGCAGCAAGCTGGTTGCTGTTGGATGGGAGCAGAGCAACAAGTGAGTTGCTGTTGGACGGGAGCAGAGAAACAAGCTGGTTGCTGTTGGACGTGAGCAGAGCAACAAGTGAGTTGCTGTTGGACGGGAGCAGAGAAACAAGCTGGTTGCTGTTGGACGTGAGCAGAGCAACAAGTGAGTTGCTGTTGGACGGGAGCAGAGAAACAAGCTGGTTGCTGTTGGACGTGAGCAGAGCAACAAGCTGGTTGCTGTTGGACGGGAGCAGAGCAACAAGCTGGTTGTTGTTGGACGTGAGCAGAGCAACAAGTGAGTTGCTGTTGGACGGGAGCAGGACAGCGAGCGAGTTGCTGAAGACGGAAGCAGAGCAACGATCGAGTTGCTGTTGGACGGGAAGCAAGCTGGTTACTGTTGGACATGAGCAGAGCAGCGAGCGAGTTGCTGTGGACGGGAGCAGAGCAGCGAGCGAGTTGCTGTGGACGGGAGCAGAGCAGCGAGCGAGTTGCTGTGAACGGGAGCAGATCGGCGAGCGAGTTGCTGTGGAACAGTGAATTTCTATATCCAGACCAGAAGAAGCAGGCGAGATGAGTCCTGCGAGAAAAAAGAAACAGGAGTCGACGAGAACAGGAGTCGGTGAGTCAAAACTCGGTGGATAAAAATTTGGAGTTAATGGAGGAACTGAAAAAAGCAATAGACTTTCTCACTGGTGAACTTGCAAGTTTGAGAGCTGAGCAAAAAAACATTACTCAACTAGTAGAGAAGATGAATCAAATGAAAGCTCAGGAGATCATCAGAGAGGAACGATTAGCTCAATTGGAACAAAAGTGTGATGACATGGAACAATACATAAGAGGCGAGAATCTGGTCATTTCTGGACTCGAGCTTAAACGCTGGTCATCGGCTGATGTAACTAAAGGCGTTAACACGAGTGAAGGAGGACGACCAGAACAACTGCAGTCTCTGGAGAATCAGGTAGTCACTTTCTTAAATGGCAAAGACATTGACATTAAACGTGATGACATTTCCACCTGTTACACACTGCCCAATAGAGTTAACAAACTTAAACCATCAGTAGTCGTGAGATTCATTGGAAGGAATCAAAGAAACAGGGTAATGATGCAGTCAAAGAAACTCGCAAAAACTAATGTCTTCATGAATGAACACCTAACTAAAAAAAACGCAAACATTGCACATGCAGCAAGGTTGTTGAAAAAGGATGAAAAAATAAAAAAAACTTGGACAAGAAACGGAAACATCTGGATCAAAGTACATGAAAATTCTCAAGCTAAAATAATAAAAGAACTGAAAGACTTAGACACATTTAAATGAGCTCAAAAATGACAAATCACCAATCACTATCACATGTTCATACACAAAAATTGACAAAAATGAACAAACAAACAAATACATTAAAACATGACAGCAACAAACGAAGACTCAGAATTTAAAATATATAATGTTGAAGATATGGTTGATGCAAACTTTTATCCTGCTATAAAAGACTGTGAATACTATAATGAAGAAAAGTTTAATGACATCAATATAACAAATGGAGATCTCTCTATTATTCACATCAATAGTAGAAGTATAAATGCAAATATATCCAAAATAACAGATTATTTAAAACATTTAAACAGAACTTTTACATTAATAGCACTGTCAGAGACATGGCTTAATGATGAAAACAAAAATAATGTTCACATTGAAGGATATGAATGTAGGGATATCGCAGCGGTCAGTTTTACTGACCGTACAATATTCCAGATGATAGATTGATCGATCAGGTTTTCACCTGACAAACTTACCATCAATTAAACGAGTTCTCTCTTTTTCAGCTTAATATCAATAATTCTGTGCCTTAAAGGTGAGGATGTAAAGACATGAAACGTCAATTTATGAACTAAATCATTTAATTAACAAATCATTAAATTACACCACACATTTGTACATGTTTGGATCGATCGAATTTCCTATACCTTAACGACAGATTTAAATTTTGAACAACAGACAAGTAAAAGATGACATTACTTCTTCTGCAGGCAGGTTTAACTTAGTTTGTTGCTGACAACAGATATAAAGTTTAAAGGGAAGTTTTTAGCATAAGAAGGAGGAAAGGTGGAAAAGAAGGGGTGAACTATCTTGAATGTTTATAACCAGAACATGACACGTTCCCCGTGCGATCTCCAGCTGGACGTACCGTATGTCCGGTGTGTAAACAATCAGCGACTCGTTACCTTTTGACGGTCTACCAAGAATGGATCGATCCTTGAAGTCCGGAGAGGTCAGTCTGTTTAGATTGTAGCTTCTCACGTCCGCCTTTGACCCACTGAAGTAACGGCAGTCTGGTTGATGTTTCAAGAGTAAAAGTGTTCTTGGATGTGAACACTCATTGTGGTCGGAGCTTAGAAGCTCAGGTGAGTTAACAGCAGTCTTGCTATTAATTCGGCTGTTGAACTGGACCGTTGACGCTTGGTCCAAGTTCTCAGCTTCAAAGAGAAAGTCCATTCATGTCAACTTTCTTCCAGCAACTTCTGAAGAGAAGTTAGATGTGAAGGTTTTAACTGAAACGTGACCCAGAAAACGTGTTATTTTCTGATTGGCCGGATGGCATCAGAAGTTGATGTGAGAATGACATCAACACGTTGAAAGGGGGTCAAAAGATTAGTTTGTCAGAAAGATAAAGTGTTAGTTTCAGATGTCAGCATTTTATGATAAAACTGATTCCTTTGCCTTAACACTTTAAGCAAAATACTGTTGGTTTGATTAAAAACAACGTCATTAAGCATCACATATGGAACTTACTATGATAATAGCAAAAACAGATATTATTAATCTTGATTATTTAAGGACAAAAACGAAATGTCTCTTGTTGTCCTGTTTTCAAACTAAATGAAAAAGATAAAGTGTTCCTTTTATCTTCCCATGCAAGTTCGAGAGGAGAAATCCTTCATGTACAACATTTTGAGGAAATGTCCAGTTTGAATTAAATAGTCCTTGACTATCAAACATTAAATGCACTAATGCTTATACAAATAACACAAGTTATTCATTGATGACATTTGAATTAACACAAATTAAAAGAAGTCTCTGGATGACTTAATTTATGATGTTTGATTCAAATTAAAAGTAATAAAAGTATTATTGTCCCTTCAGGAATAACTCCCAAAAAGTTCATTACTGAGAACGATCAGAGACGTGCTTCAAACTCAAGGTTGTATCACTACAGTCCCCCCTTTTGGAACTCATCGCCTGTCCACGGGGATGAGGTCCAACACGAAAGGATACCACCGAATGTCTCTGATCTTGATGTAATCCAGCAAGTGGAAAAAAATCAAAAATTATAATCCCATAAAGTTTTTGGAAATTCCATACTGTTCGTAGGTAATCCCTTAGCGGAAAGCTTTTAATCCTTTGGAAAACAAAGTCTGTAATCCCTTGGAAAACAAAGTCTTATAATCCACAGCGGTAATTCCATAGCGGTAATTCCATAGCGGTAATTCCATAACGATTAGAGTTGTTGATTTCATCAGCAACAATAGTTTTAATCAGCATGTAGAGGGGGTCCATCGATTGACGCAGAGGAGACGGTCCTTGGATGAAGGATGAAGACCAACGTTGGAGTAGCAGGTCCCCACATCGAAGGTTGAAGGCTGGTTGGTTTCCAGTCCGTGCCACTCTGGTTCTATGTGTCATGCAGTTATGTGGTTTAAGGTGGGCTTATGATTGGGATTTTACATTAAGCCTTACCTATATGCACCTGGTATGCAAGCTATCATGGTTTAGATCAGCTGCAATTACCAATTAAGGGGTGGATCATTTATCAAAAGTTAAAATATAGGGATCTATACCTATCGAAGGTTCAGGAGGGCTTCTGTAACAAAGGCCTCTTCTTCCAAACTATTCCTCCATTCATAACTTAGCTTAAAGTTAAACTAAAATAGAAAAGAAAATATAGTTTGGTCTAAATGTCTGTTGTCCTTTTAGACGAACGACGCAAGATTTGGTATTCCCTATAAATTTTGAAGTCTATGGCGAGACTCATCAAAAATGAATAGGTAATCTAGAATGGAAACGATCGAATCGGTCCTAATTAAAAATTACGAGACCAGTGTAGTTTATGGTACCTAAAGTAGCTTTAAACTACATTGATTCTTCAATGACTGAGGTTTAACAAAATGAAACTGCATGTTGGCATAGTTAAATCCATTTAAGTCTTTAACTAACATTAATAAAAACCTCTTTTGGCTGGGAGTGTTCAGAAAACAATACCAAGTTTCAATAACAACAAAAGTAGCAATTAAGCAACTAGAAAACAACGTTTCACTGTTTCAACTCACTGTGTCGTCAGATTCCAACGTGTCACACACAAGAAAAACAG
>JBBPBX010063263.1:0-20581 GCA_038048925.1 Garcialebias charrua | reverse complement strand
AAAAAATAACTAAATAATTAATTAAATAAAAAAAAAAAAAAAAAGAGAAGAAAAAAAAAAAAATAATAATAATAAAATAAAATGTGGGGTATTACAATCAATCCAGATGGGGGTATTTCAATCAATCCAGATGAAGAGAATGAAGAGCGTGAAAAAATGTCATGAAAGGACTCCATATTTTATAAAATTTTGCGGAATTGCCTTTCATTGAATATCTAATCAACTCCAGTTTTAGAAAAGACATGGTATCTTTTAGCCACTGCCCAGTAGATGGTTTAGTTGATTTCCAATGAAAAAGAAGACGGCGTCTTGCCAATAAGGAAGTAAATGATAAAATATTCAATTGATCCGAAGTGAACTGTTTATAGTTAACTGGAAGCCCAAATATCGCAACATGGGGTGAGGGTTCAATGACCATAGAGAGAATCTTTGACATTGTATCAAAGTAATTTTGGTACTTTATTTTGTACCCTTATTGCATGCTTTAGTATTTCTTCTTTTTTTATTTACTTTTTTTTAAGCAAGTCAAATAGGTTATTCTCATTCTGAACATTTACTTGCACTGTTGACCCTGTGTTAACCTGCATATGACAAATTAACAACATAACATAGCCTTAATAATTTTGATAACTTGCATTTACATACACCTAAATCCGAAAGTAAATTTCATAATTTCTCAACAGAAGGCTAACATTTCACTTTGAGAAGTTTGATAAATATGGGCCCAGGTATAATGTATTAATATATTAATTTTTATGTCATAGTAAAGCTATGCTACAGATATCACTCTATATGTTACTAAATATGTATTTTTAATAGGACTACAGACTGCCTTTAGAACTTTGCAAATTTCTTCCTTAAATATTCTTACAAATTTGTTTAATCTATTTTACATTGATATAGCGTTACCTGCGGCTCGGGTGGTTGCTGAGGCAAAAACTCGGGCGTGGGAGGAGTTCGGAGAGGCCATGGAGAATGACTTCCGTACGGCTTCGAGGCGATTCTGGTCCACCATCCGGCGTCTCAGGGGGGGAAAGCGGTACGCGACCAACACCATTTATGGTGGGGATGGCGTGCTGTTGACCTCAACTCGGGATGTTGTGAGTCGGTGGGCGGAATACTTCGAAGACCTCCTCAATCCTACTGGCACGTCTTCCACTGAGGAAGCGGAGCCTGGGGACTTTGGGTCGGGCTCTCCAATCTCTGGTGCTGAGGTCGCCGAGGTGGTTAAAAAGCTCCGCGGTGGCAAGGCTCCGGGGGTGGATGAGATTCGTCCTGAGTTCCTTAGGGCTCTGGATGTTGTGGGGTTGTGTTGGCTTACGCGACTCTGCAATATCGCGTGGACATCGGGGGCAGTTCCCTTGGATTGGCAGACTGGGGTGGTGGTTCCCCTATTCAAAAAGGGGGACCGTAGGGTGTGTTCCAACTATAGAGGGATCACACTCTTAAGCCTCCCTGGTAAGGTCTATTCAGGGGTTCTGGAGAGGAGGGTCCGTCGGATAGTCGAACCTCGGATTCAGGAGGAGCAGTGTGGTTTTCGTCCTGGTCGTGGAACACTAGACCAGCTCTACACCCTCAACAGGGTCCTGGAGGGTGCGTGGGAGTTTGCCCAACCAGTTTACATGTGCTTTGTGGACTTGGAAAAGGCATTCGACCGCGTCCCTCGGGGGGTTCTGTGGCGGGTACTCCGGGAGTATGGGGTACCAGGCCCATTGATATGGGCTGTTAGGTCCCTGTACGACCGGTGTCAGAGCTTGGTCCGCATTGCCGGCAGTAAGTCAGGCTCGTTTCCGGTGAGAGTTGGACTCCGCCAAGGTTGCCCTTTGTCACCGATTCTGTTCATAACTTTTATGGACAGAATTTCTAGGCGCAGCCAAGGTGTTGAGAGGATCCGTTTTGGTGGCCTTAGAATCGCTTCTCTGTTTTTTGCAGATGATGTGGTCCTATTGGCTTCATCAGCTCGTGATCTACAGCTTTCGCTGGAGCGGTTTGCAGCTGAATGTGATGCGGCCGGGATGAGGATCAGTTCCTCCAAATCCGAGGCCATGGTCTTGAGCCGGAAAAGGGTAGCGTGCCCTCTCCGGGTCGGGGAGGAGGTCCTTACCCAAGTGGAGGAGTTTAAGTATCTCGGGATCTTGTTCACGAATGAGGGAAAACTGGAGCGTGAGATCGATAGGCGGATAGGTGCAGCGTCCGCAGTGAAGCGGGCGCTGTACCGGTCTGTCGTGGTGAAGAGAGAGCTGAGTCAAAAGGCAAAGCTCTCAATTTACCGATCGATCTACGTTCCCACCCTCATCTATGGTCATGAGCTTTGGGTTATGACCGAAAGAACAAGATCTCGGATACAAGCGGCTGAAATGAGTTTTCTCCGCAGGGTGGCTGGACTCTCCCTTAGAGATAGGGTGAGAAGCTCAGTCATCCGGGAGGGACTCGGAGTAGAGCCGCTGCTTCTCCACATCGAGAGGAGCCAGTTGAGGTGGCTCGGGCATCTGGTTAGGATGCCTCCTGGACGCCTCCCTGGTGAGGTGTTCCGGGCATGTCCCACCGGGAGGAGACCCAGAGGAAGACCCAGGATACGCTGGAGGGACTATGTTTCTCGGCTGGCCTGGGAACGCCTTGGGATTCCCCCAGAGGAGCTGCTCCAAGTGGCTGGGGAGAGGGAAGTCTGGGCCTCCCTACTTAGGCTGCTACCCCCGCGACCCGACCCCGGATAAGCGGAAGAAAATGGATGGATGGATGGATAGCGTTACCTTTAAAGGACACTTTATTTGACAAATGTTTAGGCTAATTTTGCCTTTAGTTGTTTATAAAAAAAAATCTCTTAGAAAGAAACTTCCTAACTAGAACTTTTTTAATATCAGCATTGAATTGAAATTATAAAATAATTTACCACATGATCCTAAGCTTAGTGAACGTTCATGTTTCATGTTCAGGCTGCTGTTGTTACACTGTATTGTTTTACATTATTAGTGTTTAGCGTATATCTTAGTTTATATCTTAGATCCTTATACTGTACAGTATATGTTTCTTTTCACACTGTATAATTTGCTATTGTTGGATGTAACTGTGAACCTGAGAACATAATTTTGTTCCATCTCATGTACCACATGTAATGACAAAGACAATATAATTGATTAGAACTTCAGCTTGGATGATTTTACAATAAAAAATAACTTCTTTTTTTAATAATTTTATTTTTATTTTGTGTCAAATAAAGCATACTTAGAGCCACCTCTGTCACAGGAAGCAGGAGAAAATGCAAGGACACTAACTGGGGGTGTCATGGGAGGTTTTCACCTCATAACTTTTCAAATCAAAGTAGCACATATGAGGTTTCACTTTTAAACAATGCTTTTTTTGGGCAGAGCTGACACAGATTGTTATCACCACACTGTGAGCAGTAGATAAACAAAATGCCAACTATGTTGCAGCACAAGGAAATACTTTATTTTCTCATGTCTAACAGACACGGTGAGTTTTCATCAACCTTTAAAACATAATTTACCAACACAAATGCACATTGCTGTTGGAAATTTGAAGTTAGCTTAGTAATGTCTGCGGCCACATTCCAACTTAAGAGCACTCTTTTTAGGTGCAGAGCAGCAGTCCTGATGACAGTTTGTTTAATTGTGTGAATGCCTATAGGCATTTAGCTTTTTGAGATATTTAGCCTTTTCTGCTATTTTCGTCCCCACTGAAAATTAATTGAGCTCATTTTTACATCTTTCATAACTTTTGATCTGTTTACAAACTTTTACTGCCACTTTCACATTTAGATCTGATTAAACTTCTTTCAGCTTCCTTGTGCAAATGTCTTTCTTACATCACCATGAAAAGAAACAAAACATTTGAAATATACTGTATTCTGTGTGTAACAAATGAACAAGTTTCACTTTTTGAACGGAATCAACTTTTTTACAATATTGTACAGTAATTTTATGACCAGCACCTGTATTTTAAATTTACTTTTAATCACCTTATGTGTGATTTATAAGTGTATTAGGTGCAGGATCATTTCTCATTTAATGAGTATATCCCACACTGGGGTCAGATGTGCCTCGTCATCATCCTGCCTGCTCCGCAGTGATTCACATACCAGTACACAAAAGCGCAGGAACTTGTGCATAGTGCAAAACTTTAATTATATTTGTGTTTTTTAATAAAATTGCCCATGACTTTGAACTTTTAGGGGCGAAGATTTTTTTTTTTTAAGAGCAGAAGCAGAAATGTGAAGGAACAGCTCTGATGTGAATTCAAAAAAGTTGAAGACAAAACCAGCTCTGATGTGATTTTAGGAAGCTTTGTTTAAAATGATAGTTTTATTTAGTTAGTAGTTTTAGGCCCTGTACACACGTAGCCTGGTGTTTGAAAAACAAATATGTAGCACCACCCGCTATTAGGCAGGGGAATATAAGCTACTGGACCAGTTCTAGGTTCGCTAGTGGTAAATTTGTTATAATAAGAGCCAGAATCAGAATAATGTACATATAAACCGGCAATTTAATTAGAACGACACAAGACAAACATTTACAACAATTGGCACATTAATTTCTATAAAGTACCCTTTTGAACACTCTTTTATATCGTATTCACCCTATTTGTGTTAAGGGTTGAAATAAAAGGTTTAGGTTCAATTCTTTTCCAATCTGATTTAAATCCTATTTTGTTTTAATGACCGGTCATTCAATCTAATTTGAGGAATAGGCAAGATTTTTAATCCTCAGGTTGAGCTCAGTATTGGGTATGCTCAGTTCACCTACTCAGATCCTTATTGATACTTTAAAGCATTCATACAGTTGCCCTTTGAAACACTCAACAGTATCAACATTTCAAAAGAGGTATCACAAACCAAAATCAGAACAGTGTCCTAATGTTCTCCATCCATCCATCCATCCATCCATCCATCCATCCATCTTCTTCCGCTTATCCGGGGTCGGGTCGCGGGGGTAGCAGCCTAAGTAGGGAGGCCCAGACTTCCCTCTCCCCAGCCACTTGGAGCAGCTCCTCCGGGGGAATCCCAAGGCGTTCCCAGGCCAGCCGAGAAACATAGTCCCTCCAGCGTGTCCTGGGTCTTCCTCTGGGTCTCCTCCCGGTGGGACATGCCCGGAACACCTCACCAGGGAGGCGTCCAGGAGGCATCCTAACCAGATGCCCGAGCCACCTCAACTGGCTCCTCTCGATGTGGAGAAGCAGCGGCTCTACTCCGAGTCCCTCCCGGATGACTGAGCTTCTCACCCTATCTCTAAGGGAGAGTCCAGACACCCTGCGGAGAAAACTCATTTCAGCCGCTTGTATCCGAGATCTTGTTCTTTCGGTCATAACCCAAAGCTCATGACCATAGATGAGGGTGGGAACGTAGATCGATCGGTAAATTGAGAGCTTTGCCTTTTGACTCAGCTCTCTCTTCACCACGACAGACCGGTACAGCGCCCGCTTCACTGCGGACGCTGCACCTATCCGCCTATCGATCTCACGCTCCAGTTTTCCCTCATTCGTGAACAAGATCCCGAGATACTTAAACTCCTCCACTTGGGGCAGGACCTCCTCCCCGACCCGGAGAGGGCATGCTACCCTTTTCCGGCTCAAGACCATGGCCTCGGATTTGGAGGAACTGATCCTCATCCCGGCCGCATCACACTCGGCTGCAAACCGCTCCAGTGAAAGTTGTAAATCACGAACTGATGAAGCCAGTAGGACCACATCATCTGCAAAAAACAGAGAAGCGATTCTAAGGTCACCAAAACGGATCCTCTCAACACCTTGGCTGCGCCTAGAAATTCTGTCCATAAAAGTTATGAACAGAATCGGTGACAAAGGGCAACCTTGGCGGAGTCCAACTCTCACCGGAAACGAGCCTGACTTACTGCCGGCAATGCGGACCAAGCTCTGACACCGGTCGTACAGGGACCTAACAGCCCTTATCAAAGGGCCTGGTACCCCATACTCCCGGAGTACCCCCCACAGAACCCCCCGAGGGACGCGGTCGAATGCCTTCTCCAAGTCCACAAAGCACATGTAAACTGGTTGGGCAAACTCCCACGCACCCTCCAGGACCCTGCTGAGGGTGTAGAGCTGGTCCAGTGTTCCACGACCAGGACGAAAACCACACTGCTCCTCCTGAATCCGAGGTTCGACTATCCGACGGACCCTCCTCTCCAGAACCCCTGAATAGACCTTACCAGGGAGGCTTAAGAGTGTGATCCCCCTATAGTTGGAACACACCCTACGGTCCCCCTTTTTGAATAGGGGAACCACCACCCCAGTCTGCCAATCCAAGGGAACTGCCCCCGATGTCCACGCGATATTGCAGAGTCGCGTAAGCCAACACAACCCTACAACATCCAGAGCCCTAAGGAACTCCGGGCGAATCTCATCCACCCC
The DNA here is from genome assembly GCA_038048925.1 of Garcialebias charrua. Taxonomy (NCBI): domain Eukaryota; kingdom Metazoa; phylum Chordata; class Actinopteri; order Cyprinodontiformes; family Rivulidae; genus Garcialebias; species Garcialebias charrua. The sequence continues at coordinate 14,200 of JBBPBX010063263.1, read as the reverse complement.
CGGAGCCTTGCCACCGCGGAGCTTTTTAACCACCTCGGCGACCTCAGCACCAGAGATCGGAGAACCCGACCCAAAGTCCCCAGGCTCTGCTTCCTCAGTGGAAGACGTGCCAGTAGGATTGAGGAGGTCTTCGAAGTATTCCGCCCACCGACTCACAACATCCCGAGTTGAGGTCAGTAGCACGCCACCCCCACCATAAATGGTGTTGGTCGCGTACCTCTTTCCCCCCCTGAGACGCCGGATGGTGGACCAGAATCGCCTCGAAGCCGTACGGAAGTCATTCTCCATGGCCTCTCCGAACTCCTCCCACGCCCGAGTTTTTGCCTCAGCAACCACCCGAGCCGCATGCCGCTTGGACTGCCGGTACCTATCAGCTGCTTCCGGGGTCCCACAAGCCAAAAAGGCCCAATAGGACTCCTTCTTCAGCCTGACAGCATCCCTCACTGCCGGTGTCCACCACCGGGTTCGAGGGTTGCCACCACGACAGGCACCAACAACCTTGCGGCCACAGCTCCGATAAGCTGCCTCGACAATAGAGGCGCGGAACACGGCCCACTCGGACTCCATGTCCCCCGCCTCCCTTGGAACGTGTTCAAAGCTCTCCCGGAGGTGGGAGTTAAAGCTCCGTCTTACGGGAGACTCTGCCAGACGTTCCCAGCAGACCCTCACAATACGTTTGGGTCTGCCAGGTCTGACCGGCATCCTCCCCCACCATCGGAGCCAACTCACCACCAGGTAGTGGTCAGTTGACAGCTCCGCCCCTCTCTTCACCCGAGTGTCCAAGACATGCGGCCGCAGATCAGATGAGACGACAACAAAGTCGATCATCGAACTGCGACCTAGGGTGTCCTGGTGCCAAGAGCACATATGGACACCCTTATGCTTAAACATGGTGTTCGTTATGGACAATCCATGACGAGCACAGAAGTCCAATAACAGAACACCACTCTGGTTCAGATCAGGGGGGCCGTTCCTCCCAACCACACCCCTCCAGGTCTCACTGTCATTGCCCACGTGAGCGTTGAAGTCCCCCAGTAGAACAAGGGAGTCCCCAGGAGGCGCACTCTCCAATACCCCCTCCAAGGACTCCAAAAAGGGTGGGTAGTCTGAGCTGCCGTTTGGTGCATAGGCACAAACAACAGTCAGAGCCCGTCCCCCCACACGTAGGCGAAGGGAGGCTACCCTCTCGTTCACCGGGGTGAACCCCAACGTACAGGCACCAAGATGGGGGGCAACCAGTATGCCCACTCCTGCTCGGCGCCTCTCACCAGGGGCAACTCCAGAGTGGAAGAGTGTCCAACCCCTCTCAAGGAAACTGGTTCCAGAGCCAGAGCCATGCGTTGAGGTGAGTCCGACTATTTCTAGTCGGAACCTCTCAACCTCACACACTAGCTCAGGCTCCTTCCCCACCAGAGAGGTGACATTCCATGTCCCAATGGCCAGCTTCTGTAGCCGAGGATCAGACCGCCAGGGTCCCCGCCCTCGGCCACCACCCATCTCACATTGCACCCGACCCCTTTGGCCCCTCCCACAGGTGGTGAGCCCATGGGAAGAGTCCTAATTCCTAATGTTCTCATTTAGCAAATGCTTCAGAAGTCCATCAATGTTGTGTACTGAGTTGTACACATCTCCTCCCAGGTTCAGTCGATCAAAAATAAATATAGTTCCCAGTCCTACCACGGCCTTGACGTAGTAGTGTATTTAGGGTGAAGGTGAAACCTTGCGTCGAGTCGACAGCGGTCCTAGAAGTAACACCCTAAGGGCTGGCTCGCCATTCAGCTCTCTGAAGTTGAAGTCCAAACTCTGGAATCTTCTCCAGGGAGATGAAAAACCTGAAATCTTCTCCAGGGGGATGAAAACCTGAAATCTTCTCCAGGGGGATGAAAACCTGAAATCTTCTCCAGGGGGGATGAAAACCTGGCCAAAACTTGTCTTATTTAAGTGGTTATAATCTCTTCAAACTCACACCCTTCTTCTATTAAAGGAAAAAGATCAAGATTTCAACTGAAAACTCTCGACAGTTTTTCAATATCGCTATGCCAGCAGCTGCTGCTCAGCCATGCGGTATTTTCTGTGTCCTGTTGCTAGCTGAATGCTGTGCTCAGCTTCGTGGGTGAGGGAGGGCCTCTTTTGTTAAAACTTTATCAACAACCCAATTTACAACATTGTCCAAATGAAAACATTACCCTACTAACCTGTTTCAGAAGATCTTCACACTTATTTATCATAATATAGTTTTTTATTTTTATATAAAACTTTTATTATTTTTTTACGTTTTTGTTTTTTAAGAACTTATTTATTATTAAAATGTACTTGTAACTGGGGTTACAAATATCTGCGCAAAAAAAATATCTCTGTACATACATGTTCGGATATTTAAAATGTTCGTCTACATGTACCTGTCTACTTTCACCACAGAGCATTGTAAAGAATATGCCGAACCCATAGGTGGCAGTGTAGTGCAGTCACAACCCTTCAACCAATCACAACTCCCTGCTATTTTTTTTTTTCATTTGTGTGGACAGACTGCGAGGTTGAACTACTATTAAATACCGTGTTGGAGTACAAAGTTAATAAAACGCAGGAAAATGTCGACTGGGAATCATGTCAGAGCAGGTACAGTATGTTGACATTTTAGCTTTTATTTTTCGCCGAGCATTATGTGATGTCAGCGCCGCTCCAGCTGGAGCAGAAACCTTCGGTTCTGAAAGTCCGGAGCGGACTGAAAGACTCGAAAGCGGAGAATTCTCAAATCTCCACTTTGGTCGGAGTTTTTTTATTATCCGTTTATAGTTACATCAACCGGAGTTCACGTGTGGATGAAAGGCCAAACCGCATAATAAACTGTTCGATTTTACTGATATCCGGCTACGTGTGTACAGGGCCTTACAGTCACTCTTTGTCAGGTGGGTTAAAAAATATTTAGTGTAATCCTTCAAATGAGCAGACACGGCTGCAGCCTCCTCCTGTCTGCTCTGGACCACGCAGCTAAAGGACTCCACCTGTACGGGCAATGTAGAACCAATCTGCACATGCGTCTAAAGGGCGAGATACACTCGAGCGTCCTCACGATACGCCAATACGCAGCGTACGTACGCTGTGGCAAAAGCGTAGCCCCGCGTAGCCCCTCAGGGCAAGTACGCGCAAAAGTATTTTTTTACTACGCATACGCGATTCGCATACGCGATTCGCATACGCGATGCGCGGTGTCTGACCTAAACTTCCCCGGCGCCGGACTGTTTTGTATGTTACACAAATGAAATAAATTCCCCTTCTTTATCGCTGATCGGGCCTTTTCTTTTGTTTTTTTGCCTAAAGTCAAGTAACCGCTTCTTCCTCCGTTCACTCGATGAATGAAATGAATGAATTCAGGTCCTACCTGGGTGCGCGATGTTTTATATATTCCCTGGTGGGCTGTGTGCTGCAGGAAAAGCACTCCCTGTTATTATTTTTATTTCTGAGAGAACTTTTTATAACATATATAGTAGAAACACCGCATGAACACCGCCGCGGTCTTCAGCGAGCTGCTCATGATATAGGTTTCACTTTGAGCTGACTGAAATCTGTCAATCATTTCAGTAGGCGTGTCAAAGTGACCAATCAGCGAGCTCAGTTGAGTCCCCACCGTGCTCAGCTGCTCATATTAAAACAAGGAGAACGCGAGCGTTTGAAAGCTGATAGTTTCTGAAAGTATATCATACATACGCACATCTAACATACGCACAAAATATGCGCGCATACGCGCGTATACGGAGTCTGCTTCAGTGTATCTCGGCCTTAACAGAAACTGAAACTTACCACTTGTGTATGTTGACCTGCGTCAAGAGTGAGTCATTGACAGATGTGGTGGAGAGAATCAGGTGATTTTTCAAAATAAGTGTTGTTTTTTTTCTGCATGCGGCTCTGTACAAATTGACCCACGGCCCGGTCCAAGTACTCTTGGCTGCAGACTGTAGCACGGACCGGTGTCAGTCCCGGAAGTGGTTATTGCATTCCGGAACTGGAGGGGGCGCTAGTGGCGCTATTAAGGGGGCACTAGTGGCGCTATTAAAACACGCAACAACAACAAAATGAATGGAAATTAATATTTTAAAGGCACTAGTGGCGCTATTCTAAAAAAAATAATGGAAGTTAATATTTTAAAGGCGCTAGTGGTGCTATTACAATTTTTTTAATGGAAATTAATATTTTAAAGACAAATGTTTATGTTTATTAAATTTGTTCATTTTTTTTTACAAAAGAAACAATACAAGACAATCCCATTAATGATAATGTACAAAATATAAAAAAATGAAAGGTAGCAGAAAGAAGAATAAATCTTACATATATATTTTTTAACACATTCGTTTTGATAATTTTCTTAAATGTAAACATTGACTTGGCATTTTTAACTACATTCTCCAAGCCATTCCATAATCTAATTCCCTGGATTGAGGTAGAACGTCCCTTCAAACTAGTTCTGAATTGTGGTTTTACAAACATCTCTGTCCCCTTAAGATTATAACAACTTTGTCTTTTAACAAAATGCATTTGGATATTTAAAGGTAATGCATTATTTTGAGCCCTATACATAACTGATAAAATATTATAGTCTACCAAATCATGGAACTTCAATAACTTCAGTTGATAAAATAATGTACAAATGTACATTAGGAACACTATCCATCCATTAATTATCATACATGCACGCTTATCCCTATTACAATTTTTTTTAATGGAAATTAATATTTTAAAGACAAATACATTACATTAGGAACACATTTATCCATCCATTAATTATCATACACACACGCTTATCCCTATACTGTAGTGGGTTTGCCAGGGCTGCATTCCAAAAACTATAATATGCTTGGTTGCAGGTGAGCTCAAATATTATCGTTGTTTACCATAATGTGTCATTGGAAACTTCATAAACTGCACTCAAATACCCAATTGTTTCAAAACCCAAAGGGATTAATTAACACTCAGAGAGAAACTGTGCTTGCATTTCACATTTTTAAAACAAGGTTATTCAATTGTTAAACAATACTGTTACAATATATGTACAACTACTTTATTGGTTCTACTTTCTCTTTAACATATTAGAGCTACAATGTAACTTTGCCTGGAAACAACACCATTTCTACAAAAAACTAAAAAAAATGTAAATCAAAACTACAACAAAAGGAACACTCAAAAATGTACATAATGTTTAAATAACACATTGTGAAAAACAAAAGGACGACTGAACAATTCAACAGGCTAATGTACTTCAGCAGAACTGATTTAAAAAGACATGTCACCAAAAAAGAACAACAATGTGTGACAACTGAAATGTGTGAACGACAGTGTAAAACAACTAATATTCTCCTTGCATTCAGTACTGACATTCAGGGCAGTGTCCAGGTATGCCATCAGAGTAGTAACGAGGGTACTCTCCTCGTCTTCCATTTCCGGTGAAGCCCACACAGTCTATATATGCCGGTTGCAGGAAGAACACGTAACAACAGCAAAATAATAATTAACACTTTATATCTCTCAGCATCGTACCCTTTCCATCTGTACTGTCATGAAAATGCTGTGGAAACAAAACATTTTTTCTTGTTAAAAAAAAATCATTTATGGTTTCAGTGTCAATTGCACATAAAGAAATACACATATAAATTTATAGTTATGTGTACATTTTAAAAATTAACCTCAATTTCAACCTGGAGAGACTCACAAAACGAGAGAGAGAGAATACAATTGAAATGTTTTATTGATTAAGGTTTCTTTGGCGCTCGGGCCCCGGCGGAGGGCATGCATGCCGGACTGCTGAGAGCTTGAATGTCCGGCATAGGGAGATAGATTATGGATATCTACCCCCCGGGACCCGAACCCGGTGGTGGAGAAGGGATCGCAGACGTCCAATCCATCCCACCGGTACGTGAATGACGGCCAGCCAGCGGCCGACGGCTCCGGACAACCCTGAGACGAACACCAGCGCAGAACCTCCATCCTGAGCAAGCACGAAGCGACAGTGGGAAGGAAAAACTCCCTCGAGAGGAAGAAACCTCCAGCAGAACCAGGCTCAGGACAAGCGGCCATCTGCCATGACCGGCTGGGTCGCAGGGAACAGGAAGCAGGAACGCACACAGCAGCAGGACCAAGACGAAGGCGAGCAGGACAACCCCAGGCGGCGGAGGCGGGACGAAGAACAGGGGAGAACCGAGGAACCAGAAACCCCGGGAGGAGACGGGGAGGTGGAGGGAGGCGACTAGACTGGCAACGGGCAAACAGGAAGAGCTGAGGAAAGGGGCGCCTTATATCCAGGTGGACAGTTGATGAGTGATTCGATGCAGCTGGGTGAGTCTTGCCATTGTTGAATTTTCGTCTTCGACTCCATTTGTGCCTTTGTTACTTTGGCATAGGTGTGGTCATCAGCACACAGAGTCTGTAAAAATATAGATACAGTATTTTCAAAGTCTAAGATGAACCCAAGTCCAAATAACATAAAAACTGCTTCAACCTTTTTAATTGTTCTATACTGATTTTGTTTCAGATTTTAAAAATTAAGCATAGCATAAAAGTGCATTGTGAATGGACATAATACAAATTACATGATTCAAAACTACACATGTATGAATTTGAACTAAACTTTATCTCATATTTTGCCCTCTCATCAGCTTTTTCCACTTTCTCTCCTTTTGTAGTTCTTCTCTGGACCTTTGAAAAGGACAAATTGAATATTTTCTTTACAAAACTGACTTATGTGTAAAATGATGTGGTACAGTGCACCATCATTACCTCACAGGGAAGTTTCACAGGAGAGTGAGAGTCCACCATCTTCGTATTGTCATCATGTCATTCTGTGGACATCACAGGTTCACATTTAATGAAATCTCCAACCGAAAGCATGCACTCTCATCTGTTTCCTTACCTCCGTGAAATCAAATGGTGCTTCCATCACAAAGTAGAGAGCATACTGTGGAGAAACATGTGATTATGTCTTCTGAGCAGACAGGTGGCTGTGTTCCCTGCAAGTTGGCATCTGGTGGATGGACAGGAGTCTGTGCTGATGCCCAGCTGGACACCATGTTGACAGTCATAGTGTGTTTCACCAAATGATTCAGAAACCTGTCCCTTCTGTCAATGGTTAACAAACAGTATGGCAGGGTAGGCCACAGCTGAAGATATGGAATTCTGCAGTAACAAAAAGAAATGAATAAAATTTAAAATATATAAACTACAGATATGTTTAAACAAGAAATGGTTCATTCCCACTCAAAATAGAGCAAGGACACAGTGTAATGTAATAGCTACAAACATACAACAAAAATGTAATAACACATCAGGAAATATACAAATGATTTGTTTAAAAAAAAGGCATGTCTGAAATGAATCACTTTATGTTCTTTAACATTATTCTTCCAGTTTTGCACGATTCAACAAGTAATTTTATGAGTCACAATGGCTTCCAGGTAATAAATTTATACAGCAAACAATTAATTAAAATTGTGAAAGTAATATTGCTCAAACAACCAAAGGGAAGTATTAACTAATTAATTAGATTTCCCCATTTACTCTGTAACTTTTGACACACACACACACATATATATATATATATATATATATATATATATATATATATATATATATATATATATATATATATATATATATATATATATATATATATATATATATATATATATATATATATATATATATATATACTATTTTGCCATATGTTAATACTTTTTTTAGTAGATTTTGTTGATATGCAACCTAATGCGAGTAACTTTACTGAATGAAGAACCTATTTTAACCCATAAATAAACATGACACGCAGATAAATGTTGTTTATGTTAGGTTTCTTCTAACATTAGTTTGTTGACTTATATACTAAAAATATATTGAAGTAGAGGGTACTACACCCACCTATGATGGCAGCTTGTAGTTTATTTAAAATAAAATAAAAAAGACTTTCCAGAAATGTTGGTGTACAAAAACATATATAAAAAAAGATTAACATTTAATGATAAAAAAACACTATAAAAATGTTAAGAATGTAAATAAATAAATAAATAAATAAATAAATAATAGTGTAAGTGTAGTTTCACATACCGTTATGTTGAAAAGGGACAGCAATATAAATTTAACCACCCTGTTTGAATTACGAATTTCAATTGTTTACAGCTGTTAATTATATGTTCAACCTCATCTAGAAAAGCGTTTTTTTTTATTTACTATGTGAAAAAAGTTTTAAGAAGGTAAAAATACCTTTTGCTGACGTGCGTTTTCCACTGTGGATCGTGTGGCCTTCACCTCTCAACTTGCGCTGACAGTGGTCCGTCTGCAGGCTACAGCGATCATGAAAATAGCGCCCCCTTCAGTTCCGGAATGCAATAGCAGCACTTCCGGGACTGACACCGCCGTCTGCAGACTGCAGCGATCATGAAAATAGCGCCCCCTTCAGTTCCGGAATGCAACAGCACCACTTCCGGGACTGACACCGGTCCGTGCTACAGTCTGCAGCGAGGACCCTCTCGCCCGGTCCGCGGCCCGGTGGTTGGGAACCACTGATTGAGCTAACTTCAAGATTTTTATTCGTCTTCAAACTTATTTAGACTAATTTCAGCTTGCTGTGGTCCTTTCAGCTTGTTTCTGTAGGTTTCGGTTATTTCTGCTATTTCCGCTAACATTTAGCTGTTTTATGCCAATGCCATCTTTATCAGCTAAATCTACGTTTTTTTGCAATCATTTAAACTTTTTTCAGCCTAAAAACATGCTCCCCCGACTTCCTGCTAGTACTTTAAGCTTATTTCCGCTTGTTTTAGCTACTAATCAACTGTTTTTGGCAAATCACAGCTTTTCTCAGATACCGTATTTTCTGGTGTATAGGTCGCACCGGTGTATAGGTCGCACCATCCAATTATCACCAATACAGCAAACTCTCGACCTACGTCACCTGCGACCTACGGCAACTCAGACTTACGATTTTATCATATTTAATAAAAATATGATAAAAAAAAAAAAATAATATATTATTATTTTTTTTTTGTGTGTGTTTAAATGTTATTAATTTCATGTGTATAGCACTTTGTTGCGGCTGTGGTTGTTTTAAATGGCTTTATAAATAAAGTATAATTATTAATATTTCGTTTTTAATTACAATCTGATCGTATTTACGCAACTTCCGGTCGTTTCCGGTCGTTTCCGGTCGTTTCCGGTCGTCATGTTACAACCTAACCAGAGGCTACTGAGGACCGTGTGTCCGTTCAGGGTTGCCTCATACGGATAAATTTGCTGGAAACACTCGGCCAACTCTGTGGACGTCTCAGGCCCGGAGGAGCAGCCGCGGATCGCCCCGTGATCGCTTCAACAACGCCCCCCGACATGCTAACGACAGCAGCTAACAGAGCAGCTAACACAGCTAGGGTTGCCAGCCGTCCCTTGAAAAACGGAATCGTTCCGTATTTAGAAACAAAAGTACGTGTCCCTTACTGATCTATTACGGGACGCACTTTGTCCCGTAATATCGTGAGAATCAAAACTATTCTGTCAACGTCAATGGAGTTGATCAATAATGATGCACTTTTATGTCAATTATTACGGTAAAGAAGCCGCTCTGCTCTGTGACCAATGAGCTGACAGCCTTTTACACACGTGATTGAAACTACAGAATCCGGCTCATCTCATTGGTCCAGTCTTGGTTGTTTACGGAAGACACAGCAGCGACAGCATTTGAAGAAGAAGGCAGCATGGACGCAAGCGGCAAGCATTCAGGTGATTTAAACAGTGAACATAGATCACCTTCGAGCCTGACTACTCCCCCCAGGAAAAAAAAGAAACGGCTGCAAAAATACAGAGTCGAGTGGGAAAAGGAAGTGTCTGGAACGCGTGAATGATAATGACTACAAAGCGAACTGTACTGTCTGCAAGCGTGCTTTATCTGTAGCCCACGGTGGACAGTGTGATGTGAAACAGCATGCTTCTGCAGTTGGACACATAAGAAACGTGAAAGACAACAAAACCAGGAGAACCCTTGACCAATTTGTTCTGCACCGGGCAACACCAGAGGCAGATATGGTATGTAAAAAAAATATATATATATAAAAAAGGAGGGGGGGGGAGTAATGATAAGTTTAATGCGTAAAAGTGTGAGGAGCATGAATGTGAGCAGGCCAAAAATGTGATCATAGATCATAGAGGCTAGCCTGTATAAATAAAGGTTGAATGAATGAATGAATATTATTGTAATAAACAAGTAGAATTGAAAAATGAATGCATAAAATATATTTAAAAATAATTATATAAATAAAAAATTAAATTACACAAATTTATAAAGTATTTTTTTATTTTGTCCCTTAATTACAGGTGACTGCTGCAGAAATAGCCCATATATTTCATACTGTGAAGCATGCTTTAAGTTACAATTCAGCTGATTGTGGATTTAAACTGACTCTTCAAACACTGAATGACTCCAGCATTGCCAAGAAGATGTCCTGTGGGAGAACAAAGGCTGAGGCAGTGGTCACAGATGTCTTGTGTCCAAAAGCAATAGAGGAAGTGGTTCAAAAATTGAAAAGTGAAAAGAACCCACTACCATTTTCTCTTCAAACCGATGCTTCAAACAAGGGAAATCGGAAGATGTTTCCCTTGGTTGTGCAGTTTTTCACACCAGAGAATGGAGTAGTCAGCAAGGTAATAGATTTTGTTGAAAATCCAGATGAATCTGCTGAGGGGATAGTCAAAATTATACGAAGCTCCCTTGAAAATTTGGATCTATCCCTAGATTATGTTTCTGCATTCAGTGCTGACAACACAAATGTCAATTATGGCATCCACAACTCAGTCTTCACAAAATTGAGAGAGGCCAACAGTGACATCCTTCGTGGCAACTGCCATGCACATATTGTCCATAACACTGTAAAAAAATCTCTGGACAAGCTCTCAGTTGATGTGGAAAATATTGTCCTCAAGATATACAGTTTCTTTTCAACCTCTGCCAAAAGGAGAGAATCCCTGAAAGAGTTCTGTGACTTCTGTGATGTTGAATTCCATGAAATCCTGCGCCATGTGGTGACAAGATGGCTGTCACTTAACCCTGCAATCACTCGCCTGCTGCAGAACTGGGTCCCTCTTAAGTCATATCTCATCAGCATTGGAGATGAATGTCCAAGCCGCCTGAAAGCATTGCTGAGGTTGACAGAAGATTCTGATGGAGTTGAAGAAGAAGCAGACATTGTGGAAGTCTACCTCCTCTTTTGTAATAATGTGATGTGTCTGTTTGAAGAGGTGGTCAAAAAGCTAGAGAGGAATGTAACCACATCTGTTGACCTCTTTTCCATCATGGACTCTTTTTTGAGAAGGTTAATTCAGAGAAGAGATGATGGGTTCTACGGGTACGAAACAAGAAAAAAGCTGCAGCGTCTCTTGCCATCTGAAGCTGGTGTGGCCAGGCAGGACTTTACAGCTTCTTAAACACTGCCATCAGTTCGGTCCAGAAGTGGTTTGACTTCTCAGAGGAAAACTGGCTCTTTCACCTTCAGCCCCTCTTTCTGGCATCTGGAAAAATATCCTTTGAGGAAGTGGAGATCACTGAAAGTCTTCACCTGGTTGGCAGGTAAAAATTCAATAATTTCCAGTGTAGTGGTGAACCATGTTTAATTATTGATAGTTATAAACAAAAGTGTACAATTGACACGTACAAATAAATACATAATTGTGAATTTACTTTACACTATGCAAACATACAACCTTTTCCATCTTTAAAAAATCACAGTTCATATAGGTAATTAATAAATACATTTCAAAATGTAGTTTACATACAATGCTAAATTTATAAATATAAACAATACACGTTTTTCCATTTATTTATCACTACATAACCTAGGCTATGTGTCACTAATGAACTTTAACACCTTTTGGCAGGCTGAACATGTCTATGGATGAGCTGTATGAGGAATGTGTGACTGCAAACAGCCTGATAGACCACCTCACCACCTCACCTCAGGAGAAAGAAAGGTGGCAGTCCCAGGGAACAGCAGAGAAGTGGATGCAAGTTCTTCAGGCAGCTGACCTCCCCAACATCCAGCTGTTGTATCCTTTGTCCTCAGCATCCCATCTTCCACTGGGTTTGTGGAAAGGATTTTCTCTTTCATGAAAAGTAAGTGGACTGATGTGCGAAACAAATGTTCTACTGAACTAATTAGAAGTGAGCTCATTGTCAGTCTAAATTATGAAATGTCTTGCTCAGAGTTTTACTCTTTGGCACTGAAAAACAGAGCATTCCTTGCTGCAGCACGATCTCAGCAGAAATACAAATGGAAAAAATAGGTTGACTCCATAATGTAACATTCCACTGTTTAGTTTACAAGTTTTTTATTTTTACTACAAGTGGAAAGCCATGGCCTTTGAGGCACAATGTGTTTATGTCTCACACATTACCACACAACACAAAGATTTTAACACTGGACTCTGTCATCAAACGGGTTATTCACTAAACTCTCGGTCATGTGCTCATTCAGTTTGCACTACTTCTCATATTTGCACTAATGTTTGTACTACATTACTGCCTATAGTCATACTACTGTTTACATTCACTGTTTACATTTATTAATACTGTTTTACATTTATTACTACTGTTTACATTTACACTACTTTTATATCTACACTAATGCTGATACATATACAGCATTCTCTGACTAGCCTTATTTAAGGATGCCCAAATGTGCCTTATGTGTCTTACTTCATATGCCACTTTGCCTATATACCAACATCAACTACCTCATACATATACTGTGTACATTAACTCATATGCTGCTGTGCCACTCTTTGCAAATGTCAATGCTAGAACCTTCAGTTTATTTTATAGATATACTTTTTATACTTTTTATACTACTATGCAAAAACTCAGGACAGTATTACACTTTTATTATTTCATTTTATGCTTATGTTCATTAAATGTTTAGTGTTTTAGTTTTGGTGTAAATTTTCATACTTTTATACTACTATGCAAAAACTCAGGACAGTGTTACACTTTTACTATTTTATGCTTATGTTTATTAAATGTTTTAGTGTTTTAGTGTTTAAATGGTTACTGTTTAAGAAAGATACATAATTCTGTTTAAAGTTATTAAGCAGGACAGAGGTCTGTTTACGAAAGATACATAATTTTCAAAAGATATGTTTGTTTCTGGCAATTCTATTTGCACTAAAAATAAATGGTTAATTGTGTAATAATTTGTTTATACATATTTTTTATCATTCAAAAACACATATCCAAATGAATTCAGGTTGATTTAAAAGTGAGGAGGGGCAGGCAGGGTGTGTGTGTGTTTGTGTGTGTGTGTGTGTGTGCGTGGGGGGGATGGGGGGTGACCAGCCCTGCCGAGAGGTGTCCCTTATTTATTTATCAAGGAGTTGGCAACCCTAGCGAAGACACCGAGCCGACATGCCGCGGAGGAGCCATCTGCGGCCGCGAGCTCGCCGCAAATGTCCGCCTGGCAGTCGGGGGACACCGAGCTAACGCGGAGATACAAAGCCGACAGCCTTTTTGAATGAACTGACATGCTAACCAGTGCTGCTACTGGCGCGGCCTAACCGTAGCTAACGCCGAGCAGCTGTTTTGGAGGGAGGAACATCGCGGAGAAACGGCTTTCAGTAAGTTTTTTTTTCTTTCTGGCTCCAAATGTATGAAGTTAAGAAGCTAACAGTCATTCTTTTAAACAGTTTTGACCACGTGTGTGCGTGTGGAGCGTAAGGAAGCTGTGGGAGCTCTCACCCGAGCTGATGCTATAAGACGAAGGCAGGCTTTGACCAGCTCAAAGTAAGACATTATATTTTTTTATTATTTGTACAGTACTGTATTCATTTACTGTACAGTTCTGTGCATGTTCATGGCCTAGTATGTCTCCTTTTTCAGTCTCATGCCATTAAATATGTGTGCGGCGCTCCGTTAGCGGTATAGCCGCGACCTATGTCAGAAACGCGGACCTACGACAGGCAGGTGTTTTTGGTCCGCGAGGTACGACAACATCGACCTAAGTCACACACGTAGGTCCCTATCCCTGACGTAACTAGAGGGCTACCGTAGATTGGAAAAATCCCTAGATAGGTCGCACCGGTGTATAGGTCACACCTACATTTAGCTCTGCTGCAAATGTCTGCCACAGGAGCGCACAGCAAGGCTTTTAAGAAGATTAACACTTAAAAACAATTATTTGATTGATAAAAA
>JBBPBX010063262.1:0-16847 GCA_038048925.1 Garcialebias charrua | reverse complement strand
ATATATATATATATGCTCCTTTCAGCAAATTTTTGAAAGTACAGAGCTATATCTCAAGTCTCTCTCTGGTGTAAGAAAGCAACTCTCACCTGAAGAAGCAATGCTTTTGGAATGTGGAGGGTATTTGTGGGGGGAGTATGGTTCTCAGTGTGGGGGAGTGATCCTTTGTTTTGCCCTACTGGAGGTGATATGCTGGAGAAGAAAGGAAGGAATGTTTACTATTCAAACCCACAAACAAAGACCTCCAGCCCCAGGGGCCCAAACACCTAATGGAAGGTGAATACTTTAAAATTGTCATTTGACAAACTCACAGTAGTTATAATAGTAGTCTGAATTTCCTGGGTTTTCCAGTGTTAAACTTAAAATAGTTTCCAGCTTAGAATTGAGGGAAAAGGATAGGAGGAAAGATGGAGAAGAATTGGGAGGTTAAGAGAGGAAGTTTATCTTGCATTTATGAAACCAGATGACACTCTTCCGTACGCGTCCAGCTAAGATATCATCACACCTCCAGCAAGCAAACAGCGGCTCCTTTACCTTAAGACGTCCGCCTTGGTTCTGGCAAAGAGCTGTGATCAGCTTTGGACTGACGAGTCGTCGGTCCCGCAAGTCCAAGCTGGACTCCAGACGTGTTTACCTTGTCGGTGTCGGTGATACTCGCTTTCGTCGGCAGAAGCCGTGGCAATCGTGGTTTTTTGGCTCAAGATAAATTATTCCAGGAAGGAATAACAAAGTTTTGAGCTTACGCTCATTCGAAGTGGACTCATAACAGCAAGTTATCAGTCCCAGCTGGATGACGAAGGTCGTTAGCTCTTGACCAAGCGTACCCCAGCCCTTTGGGAAGGTTCACATCTCTTTTGAAGTTCCCAGCAAACTCTGAAGCGTTCAGCAAAAGTTAGAACTTAAAAAGATCATGAGATGAGAGATGAGACTTGTGTCTCTTTCATTGGTCCGTGGACCAGTCGAGCAATTCACTTGCCGTTATCACGACCCAAGGTTACAGCCCGAGCAGAGGGAAATTGTTTAGGAAAAGACAGAGCAGCTGGAGCCCTTTCATGAAAAACAACAGATTAACTGTCTTCTGACTTTCTAAACAAAACCGTCCGGTCTCTGTGACCCGAGACTTCACCTTTAACACAGCAGTGAACACAGTTTAACTCTTACAGAATAACACAGCTTAAAAGCACACATCATGAAAATGACAAAAGTTATTCTTTTGATCACATCAGCCTAAAATCAAAGATAGAAATAGTCTCTTTTAGTGACTATGTTCTCAGATTACAGCTAATGGAATGATTTTGTAGTAAATGTCTTGCTTTACTGAGAGGTCAGTAAACGTCATCACTGGACAGTTCAAAAACCTTAGTTTGACCCTGGGTAGGTCCACTACATCTATATTCTCAAAGACACAAGTATGGGCACTTTAATGTTTGTCACATGGAATATTAATGGAGCCGGTAGCCAACATAAAAAATATAGAATCTTTAACAAGATTAAAGGCAGATGTACTACTCCAAGAAATTCATAAATTAACCTCAACTGTGGATGAGCTTAAATCTGCTGAGTTTCCTGATGTATTTTCGGCCTGCTATAACTCGAGACAAAGGGGTGTAGCAATATTATTACATAAAAATATTAACTTTACAGTATTAGACACAATTATATATCCACAAGGTAGATATATAATATTAAAATTATCCATACTCAGTCAAAAATATTATATTGTTAGTGTATATTCATTCATTCATTCAACCTTTATTTAGTCAGGTAAATCTTATTGAACCTCATGGGCTCATTTACGAAAGTGACCTGCTAAAACTAAAGAACGATGAACAGCAATGGTAGAATTTCCTTAAACAATAAACAATAAACAAACAATAAACAATAAACAATAGAAAACAAAAAAGAGAAAAAACAAAAGAAAGAAATACTTTTTTTTTTTTTTTTTTAAACAAAGTATCAAAAAACGAGCAAAACATAAGGTAGACGTATAAAATCAAAGACAGGAACAAATCTGCATTGGTTTTTGCCAGGATTCCAACAGATTCTGAAAACCATTTAGAGAAGTCAAGGTCGAGAGCTTCAGATCTTTTTGTAAGATATTCCATGAAGCAGGAGCAGAGTAGGAGAAGGCCCTTTTTCCAAGTTCAGTCCTCACTGACGGAACACTGCAGGTAATCATGTCCTGAGAGCGCACACTGTAGCTGCACTCACGCAAAGACATGTAGGAGGAGATGTATGAGGGCAGCAGACCAAGAAGTGATTTAAAGATGAAAATGTACCAGTGGAAGAGTCTGCGTGAGGTTAATGATGTCCAGTTAACCAGTGAATACAGGGTGCAGTGGTGGGTACGATAATCACAGCCAGTTATGAATCTTAGTGCACCATGATAGACAACATCCAACATCCGCAGGGTGCTTGTAGGAGCATTCATGTAGAGAATGTCACCGTAATCAATGGAGGGAAGGAAAGTCACAGATACAAGGCGTTTCCTAACATTCAGTGTTAGACATGATTTGTTTCTGAAAAAGAAACCCAGTTTAACTTTCAGTTTCTTCACTAGGTTTTCCACGTGGAGTTTAAAAGAGAGATGTGAATCGATCAGGATACCCAGATATTTATAGGAATCAACAAACTCAATAGGGACACCATTTGAAGATAAAATCAGAGGAGGATCTGCTGGAACCGCCTTCCTATTTGAAAAAAACATCCCTTTTGTTTTATCAGCATTTAGGACAAGTTTGAGACGGAACAAATCTGACTGGATGATGTCAAAAGCGGATTGCAGTAACTGGAAAGCCTTAGCTACTGTTTTAGCTCGGCAGTAAACAACTGTATCATCAGCATAGAAATGTAAGGATGCATCAGGGATGCAGTGACCTACATTAGCTATGTAGATTGTAAAGAGAGTTGGTCCTAAAACTGAGCCTTGTGGTACACCATTTTTAACTGTTAAATAGCTGGAAGAAGTACCGTTATGTTGAACACATTGCCTCCGATTGGAAAGATAGTTAGAAAACCAACCGATGGTGTGATCAGAGAAACCGATTTCTGAGAGCTTATGACACAGGATGTTATGATCCACAGTGTCAAAAGCTTTAGACAGGTCTAAGAAAAGTGCAGCACAATAGTCCTTAGCATCCAATGCTTCAACAACATCATTCAGAACCTTCAGAGAAGCAGTTGTTGTGCTGTGTTTTTTCCTGAAACCAGATTGATGGAGAGGTAAGATGTTAAATGAGTCCAGATAATTTTTGATCTGAGAGTTTATCAGTTTTTCTAGAACCTTGGCTAAGATGCAGAGTTTAGAGATCGGTCGATAATTGTTCAGTGAGGTGGGGTCACCTCCCTTCAGCAAAGGAAGAACAAAGGCTGTTTTCCAAGCATCCGGAATGGTGTTTTGGCTTATGGATAGATTAAAGATGTGGGTCACAGGGACTGTGATGATATGAGCAGCCAGCCTTAAGAAATAAGGTGGAAGTTCAAAGTCAAGTCAAAGTCAAAGTCAAAGTCAACTTTATTGTCAGATCTGCAATATGTACAGTGCAGGACATACACAGGACCGAAATTGCGTTTCTCTCAGTCCCTCGGTGCAACAGTAAACATCTAAACATTGAAACACTGAAACATATAATAATAGACATAAGCATAAAAATAGTAAAACTAACACTGTCCTGAGTTGTTTTTTTTTTTTTTTTTTTTTTTTTGCATAGTGGTATAAAAAAAGAGTATAAAAAGTATAACTAAAATAAACTAAAGGTTTCTAGCATTGACATTTGCAAAGTGGCAAAGCAGCGTATGAGTCAATGTACACAGTATATGTATGAGGTAGTAGTTGATGTTGTTGTAGAGGCAAAAAGTGGCATATGCAGTAAGGCACATTGGGCATCCCTAAATAAGACCGTTCAGAGCACACTGTATATGTACCAGCAGTGGTGTAGAGTAAGTTCATCTGGACCTGCAGATTTTTTAGGATCAAGATCATTTAACAGTTTATTTACCTCACTGACTGAGAACGGAGAAAAAGAGAAGGTGTGATTAACAGATGGTTGGCTTGTAGGAGGGATTTGATTTGTAGAAGTTTGATTATTAGATAAAGTGGCTGATTTTCCATTTGTAACTGTGTCAAATAATGAACTAGAAGCAACAAAATGTTTATTGAAACAGTTCAGGATCTCGTGCTTATTTGACACAGGAACAGAGTCAACAAGAAATTGTGATGGGAGGTCAGATGATTGGGGGGTGCCTGAGAGAGATTTAATGGTTTTCCAGAATTTTTTAGGATCGTTTAGATTTTTGGAGGTCTGAGATAAGAAGTAGTTACGTTTTGCGGCTTTGATGGCAGATGTGCATTTATTCCTTAGCTGCCGAAATTTCAACCAGTCAGTGTCTGAGTGTGATTTTCTTGCTGCGGCCCAAAGATGATCTCTCCAGTGCAGGAGATCAGCTAGTTCAGGAGTAAACCAGGGGCTGTCACGGCCCTTTATCCTGAACTGCCGGAAAGGAGCGTGTTTGTTTACAAAGTAAATGAAACTATCATGAAAATAGTTCCAAGCGGTGTTCACATCATTGATTTGTAGGATACGTTGCCAGTCAAAGTGGGATAGATCCCAAAGGAATGACTGTTCACTGAAACGTTTCAAATCCCTTTTTTGGATTATTCTGGGCTTAGCAGGTGGAAGTTTAGTAGATCTAAGAGCTGCTATTACGGAATGATCACTCAAAACGTTAGCAAATACACCTATACCAGGAAATTTGTGAGGTGCATTTGTGAAAAACAGATCTAAGGTGGAAGATTTTTCGGGACATTTTATGTTTGGTCTGGTGGGAGAATCGATAAGTTGTGTTAGATTGAGAGATAGGCAACATTCCTTGAATTTATCACAGAGGGGGGTCGACTTATTCCAATCAATGTTGAAATCTCCTGCCATAACAATCTCATTGTGTTTTAAATTTCCTATGAATTCAGTCAGGGAGGATAGAGCTTCAGGTGTTGCGGAGGGGGGACGATAACAACCTACAACAGTTAAGGGCTGACCTCCTTTCAAACTGATGTTCACAGCTAAAGCCTCAAACTGGTTTGCGATTGTTTTTTTAGACGCAATCCTGGCAGCCAAAGAGTCTCTGATGTAAATAGCGACTCCACCTCCCTTTTTATTACGATCACAACGATAGATCTTAAATTCATTGATTGCCAGGTCATTTTTCAAAACAGAATTTTTGAGCCAAGTTTCAGAGATAACGATCACATCTGCCCCAGAAGAAGTGATTAGGATTTTCAGTTCATCAAGTTTTTTTAGAAGGCTACGAGCGTTTACATGCAGAAAACGGAGACCTGAAATATTTTTAAACTCATTAGGTGTACAGTAGTTAGTGATTGGCCCTGGGTTGGGCTGAATCCCTGAGATCAATAACAACATTAATATCAGACATTTACTTGACTTCTTTGTCACTGATGTGTAATTACAGGAGTTAACAGTGTGACATTTTGCCCCCATAATTGAACCATGTGAAACATTAATGAAGACACGATCATTCAGAACCCAAAAACAATGAAAGCTGCAGTGATGGGCAGATCCAGATGTGTTGATAAGATTCAGTGATTCCAGGTAGTCTGAGAACTGAAAATAATGACAGTAATATGAATGATGCAGAAAAGTCTCAGACCATAAAGCGTCACAAATTAAGTGGGCAAACAATTCCGTTGTGGAGGCCCAACTGCAGTTTGTGTGAGGGGGGATCCAGCCTCCTTGAGAATATGAATGGATGTGGCCATGGTGGACACAAGCTGGATCCAGAATCAACGGAAAGAAACATGCAATTTGTAGCAAACAGCAGAGTGAGCTGCCAGAAAGGCCTCCTGAAATTAAGGGCATGGTTGTAGCCTGTTACAAGTCAGTAAAGGGAAGGGACAACAGCGTGAACAGCACCAACAACGCAGCTCCTGATCCGCAGCGATACACGTCACACTCTGCTCATCTGATCCAGAAACAGCTCACAACAGTGTGAAACAGGCACCAATGATGATCCTGTTCCTCCGCGCTTCACTCTCTGCTCGTCTGATCCACAAACAGCTCACAGCAGTATGAAATAGGCACCGAAACAATGATGATCCTGATCCTCTGCGCTTCACTCTCTGCTCATCTGATCCACAAACAGCTCACAACAGTGTGAAACAGGCACCAATGATGATCCTGTTCCTCCGCGCTTCACTCTCTGCTCGTCTGATCCACAAACAGCTCACAGCAGTATGAAATAGGCACCGAAACAATGATGATCCTGATCCTTTGCGCTTCACATCCCGTCACTCTGCTTCATGTCCTCTCTGCTGTCTGAGCCAGTTGGATGTTTTCAATAAAATTGACTGTTTTCTCCAATTGAGGCTCTTTAAAGAGTTATCTACAGCAGGTAAGATATATATATATATATTTTTTGAGGCACTGGTTTCTCAAAAAATGAGGCTCTTTAAAGAGTTATCTACAACAGGTAAGATATTTGTTATTGAGAAACTGGATTCTGCCAAATGAGGCTCTTTAAAGAGTTATCTACAGCAGGTAAGATTTTTTTTTTTTTTTGAGGCACTGGTTTCTCAAAAAATGAGGCTCTTTAAAGAGTTATCTACAACAGGTAAGATATTTGTTATTGAGAAACTGGATTCTGCCAAATGAGGCTCTTTAACGAGTTATCTACAGCAGGTAAGATATTTATTATGTGGCTGTTCCCTCTTCAGCCCAAAAAAACCACCTCCAAGAATAAATGAAACATGAATAAAAAAACTGCAAGTCTCAATGGAGGGGTTGAAGCTTTCAGCTTCAATTGATCCTCAGCTCGGTTCAGTTGTGCTCACCCAGTCCTGCTCCCATCCAGATCAGCGGCACATGAAAGCAGCCGTGCGCAGCCGTGCGCAGCCGTGCGCAGCCGTGCGCAGCCGCGCGTCTCTCCAGCTGAGCACAGAGCGCGGTTCCCAACGGCTCCCACCATAGTCCCATGGAGCGGAGATGTACAGACCCTCCTCTTTGGGCAACGGGTCACAGTTGAGAACGGCTTTAATGCAAACAAAGTCCTCCACAGCCAACTCGGTTTTTGTTCTGGTCCAGGTTCGGCCAGGTACACTTCCCCCCCCAAACCACGAGGTCAATCAAACAAAAGGCAGCAGAAAAAATCAGTGAAATTCCTTCCGTGCGATTCTTGTTTGAAACCAGGTAGAACCACAGTTCAGAAAGGGTCCAGAAAGGGAGGAGGGGAAAAAAACAAACAAAAAACACAGAGGCTACGTGGGGTAGTCTCCCAGCTCGACGACTCACCTGGCCTGCAGGAAGCGCCCAGAGTGACCGGTGGGTTGCAACGGCCGGTCCAGGACCGAAATTAGAAAAATTTTACTGTCCCGTGCGGCTCCCTGAGTAACTAACACCGTATTCGGTAGGAAGATGAACCAACTTTAGTCCAATTCGAAAAACGGGTCAGTTTGATGTTAAAAGACTCAGAGAGCCAGAGAGAAAAGCGTCCATCAGCTCCGCCGGAACCGGAAGTTATATGGTATATATAAGTATATGGGCCAAATGTGGACGCCGCCACTTTTTTTCATGATCTCTTTTCTATTCTATCAAATCACATGGATTGCTCAATGGTACTGGGAGCTGATCTTAACTTTGGTCTAGATGATAAAATGGACAGGCTGAATGCAGTAGGAACTCAACGCAGTTGGCTATCCATTAATATAGTTAAACAGTACATGAGTAATTATGGACTCTGCGTTACATGGCGTTCTCTTCACCCTGATAGTAAAGAATATTCTTTCTTTTCACATGTGCATCACTCTTATTCTCGTCTGGATTATTTCATAGTAAGCAATTCATTGCTGACCAACATTTCAGACACTAAGATACACCCTATTGCTGTCAGCGATCATACACCAGTTACTTTAAATTTAGCTAATAAGAAAGAAATCCCAAAAAGTATAAACTGGAGATTAAATACCTCACTGCTAAAAGACGAAGAATTTATACAATATTTAAAAAAAGAATATACATCGTATTTAGAGTTCAATGACTTGCCAGGAACATCAGCATGTACACTCTGGGAGGCTTGGAAGACAGTTATGAGAGGCAAAATAATTTTGTATTCAACAAATAAAAAGAAAAAAGAAAATAAACGTATTGAGGAATTAGAGAAATCCATAAAATTACTAGAAGGTTTACAAGGAGAGGATATACAGAAAAAACTATCGCAAGACAAAGTTAGAATTAAATGAATGTATTGACAAAAACAACAAATTCTTGGTACAAAGGCTTGATTGGAACATTTTGAACACAGTAATAAATCAGGGAGCTTTTTAGCGAACCAACTCAAATTAAACAAAGAAAAAACATCTATATATGGTATTAAAGACACAAATGGAAATATAACTTATGATGAGAGAAAAGTAAACTGTGTTTTTATAGATTTTTATAAAACTCTATACACTCCACAAATAAATCCAACAGATGAGGATATCAATCAATTCTTGGAGAGTTACACTTCCAAAATTAGACAGTAGTAAATCATCATAACTAGACTCACCATTAACATCAGACGAACTCCGTGAAGCCATGAAAAAAAGCCAAATAATAAGTCTCCTGGCCCTGATGGCTATCCAGCAGATTTTTTTAAAATAATTATGTAATATATTGGAACCAGTATTTCACAAAATGCTACTAGAGACAAAATAAAATGGCAGGCTTTCAACATATATGAATTTTGCCAACATTAGTCTCCTTTTAAAACCAGGCAAGGACCCAGTATTACCTACCAGTTATCGTCCAATCTCTCTTATTAATGTCGATGTTAAAATAATTTGTAAAACCCTTTCTAAAAGATTAGAGAAGATAACTCCTTTCATTATTCATCCTGATCAAACTGGATTCATAAAAGGAAGGCACTCAACAACAAACACTCGCAGATTATATAATATAATAGAGTATTCATATAGTGAAAATATTGAAACAGCTATTTTATCTTTAGATGCTGAAAAAGCATTTGATAGAGTAAATTGGAACTTTTTATATAAATGGTAAATGGTAAATGGAGCTTATTTATATAGCGCTTTCCAGCCCCCTATGAGGGACCCCAAAGCACTTTACAATACCAACCATCCACCCATTCATACATACATTCATACACCGGTAGTGGCAGACTGCCACCTAGATATGCTACTTTGATTAAATTTGGATTTGGAAATGTAGTGAACCAGACGGGGTTCTCTAATACACCTTTGTCTCTTTGATATGCCCCAGTGACACCTTTTCACTGATACTCTCAGAAAAAAGACATTGACACTATTTTATTACATTATTTTTAATCAAAACACAATAAGTCATAAGACTATCTTATTCCTCTATTTTGTGTTAATGAATAACCTTGTGTTACTTGTATAAGCATTATTGAATCCAATGTTATTTCAAAATAATGATCACTTCTTCATATGATGAATCAAACATTGAAAGTTAATTAATATGTCAGACTAAACTCCTCAGTTTTGTTAGAAGTTAGAACACAGTTTTAATCAGTTGTTTTATGAAGCTGGCTCCAGTCAATCTGTTTCTCTCTCTTCATTCTAAACAACTTCTCTGTTCTAAAAACTGATCCTCTCCTATCTGAGTGACCTTCATCCACTGGTTCGTTTGGACCAATGGGGAAAGAACAAGTCACTGAACACAGATCCTTCCTTAAAGTTCTAAGCTGTTGCTGGAACTGTCAGAGTCTGCTGGGGTAAACCTTAAACCATGGTCTTCTCCAAAGAACTGATGAACATCTGGTCAACACGCTAATGACCACGTCATTCAGTTAAAGACTATAAAATGCCAAGTTATAAGTCATCTTCAACAGCTGAAAAAGCTCTCTTTTATTGACATTCCTTTAAGGAATGTCTTATCTTGAACAACAACACCAGGAGCTGCCGTTACTTTCGGTTCGAGTCAAGGCGCACGTCTGGAGACGCTGAGAACGGTAAACGAACTGACCAAACTGGACCGAGGGAGACTGACCATCTTCACGAGGTAATAAAAGTCGTCAAATGCTTTGCCAAGGGTACCAACGTGTAGCCGAGATCGGCCGGAGAACTGCCATGTTTCTGGTTAAAACACATCAAGATAACTCCCTGACTCTTAACTTCTTTTCCTCCATTTCCTTCCTCCTAAACCTTTATCTTCCTAAGCCAGAAACTAAGTTAATGTACCTGCAGAAATGAGTAAAATATCATCCGTTACTTGTTCTGTTGTTCCTATATTTCATCTGTGCTGAAGTTAATTATAGGAAAAATAATCAACCAATCATGTACAAATGTGTGATGTTATTTAAAATTATGTTAAATAAATGGTCCAGTCCTGCTGTGCCAACATAAGTTTAACGATTCCTATGAATTACATCTGGTCAAGGTATAGAATTATTGGTATTAAGCTGAAAAAGAGAGAACTCGTTTAATTAATGATGTATTTTTGTGTCAGTCTAAACCCTGCCAATTTATACATCTAAAATATAGGTAAGTCATTAAACTGACCTCATCCTATATTACTACAGAAACTATTTTATTAATTGGTTAAAAATATTATATAACTCACCAAAAGCATGTGTCAGGGCAAATAATCAAATATCTTCAAGCTTTTGTTTACAGAGGGACACCAGGCAGGGATGTCCACTTTCACCCGCACTATTTGCTATGTTTATTGAACCTTTAGCAGCAGCAATAAGGCAAACAGATGATATTAAAGGCACAAAGTGTAAAAATATAGAACATAAAATTAGTCTTTATGCTGACGATGTTTTACATTTTCTTCAAAACTCAGAAAACTCTATATCTAATGTTATCGAATTAATAAACTCATTCTCACAAGTTTCTGATTATTCTATAAATTGGTCAAAATCCATAGTTCTTCCAATAAATTACGTGTTTAATACTTTAAATGAAAGACTACAATCAGGTAACATTACATACTTGGGTATTAACATTTCTCCTAGATTAGAAGACTTAATAAAATTAAATCATATACCACTTTTAAAGAAAATTGAAGACGATCTTACTAGATGGAAATCTCTACCATATCACTTATGGGAAGAGTTGCCTCAGTAAAAATGATGACCCTGCCGAGAATAAATTATTTATTCTCAATGATTCCAAATTAACCTTCAAATGAATGGTTTTAGTCCTTGGACCCTTTCATCCATCCATCCATTTTTGTCCGCTTATCCGGGGTCGGGTCGCGGGGGTAGCAGCCTAAGTAGGGAGGCCCAGACTTCCCTCTCCCAGCCACTTGGAGCAGCTCCTCTGGGGGAATCCCAAGGCGTTCCCAGGCCAGCCGAGAAACATAGTCCCTCCAGCGTGTCCTGGGTCTTCCTCTGGGTCTCCTCCCGGTGGGACATGCCCGGAACACCTCACCAGGGAGGCGTCCAGGAGGCATCCTAACCAGATGCCCGAGCCACCTCAACTGGCTCCTCTCGATGTGGAGAAGCAGCGGCTCTACTCCGAGTCCCTCCCGGATGACTGAGCTTCTCACCCTATCTCTAAGGGAGAGTCCAGACACCCTGCGGAGAAAACTCATTTCAGCCGCTTGTATCCGAGATCTCGTTCTTTCGGTCACAACCCAAAGCTCATGACCATAGATGAGGGTGGGAACGTAGATCGATCGGTAAATTGAGAGCTTTGCCTTTCGACTCAGCTCTCTCTTCACCACGACAGACCGGTACAGCGCCCGCTTCACTGCGGATGCTGCACCTATCCGCCTATCGATCTCACGCTCCAGTTTTCCCTCATTCGTGAACAAGACCCCGAGATACTTAAACTCCTCCACTTGGGGCAGGACCTCCTCCCCGACCCGGAGAGGGCATGCTACCCTTTTCCGGCTCAAGACCATGGCCTCGGATTTGGAGGAACTGATCCTCATCCCGGCCGCATCACACTCGGCTGCAAACCGCTCCAGCGAAAGCTGTAGATCACGATCTGATGAAGCCAATAGGACCATATCATCTGCAAAAAACAGAGAAGCGATTCTAAGGCCACCAAAACGGATCCTCTCAACACCTTGGCTGCACCTAGAAATTCTGTCCATAAAAGTTATGAACAGAATCGGTGACAAAGGGCAACCTTGGCGGAGTCCAACTCTCACTGGAAACGAGCCTGACTTACTACCGGCAATGCGGACCAAGCTCTGACACCGGTCGTACAGGGACCTAACAGCCCATATCAATGGGCCTGGTACCCCATACTCCCGGAGTACCCCCCACAGAACCCCCGAGGGACGCGGTCGAATGCCTTTTCCAAGTCCACAAAGCACATGTAAACTGGTTGGGCAAACTCCCACGCGCCCTCCAGGACCTGAGGGTGTAGAGCTGGTCCAGTGTTCCACGACCAGCACGAAAACCACATTGCTCCTCCTGAATCCGAGGTTCGACTATCCGACGGACCCTCCTCTCCAGAACCCCTGAATAGACCTTACCAATGGAAAGGTCTATTCTATGGACTTTTTCATATAATAATAATAATCAGAGTCAGAGTACTTTTATTAACATTGCACAAGTTTTCACCAGTACAGCGTGAATATGTACGCACAGTCATCCGGAAGGGGGCGAGTGTGTGAAGCTGCTGCTATCAGACCACATGAGACATCATATCACATTATGTTCTTCAGCGCGGCCTCTCCCATCCGTATCGGGATGAAGGTCAAAGGTGTGAAAACAAGGAAAGAACCATGAGGGTCACAGCGTTGGTATTAAAAAAGATGTATCACATTTTGTCTTTCAAGACACCATATGAGACAGAAAAAACTATACCAGAAGCACATTTAAGACAATCACATGTTGCATTTTGAGACTGAGGCAGTGAGACTTCTGTCCATGAGACATTCCAGATAGCAAACAGTTCTGAGGTGAAACCAGCCGGCCTCCGATAACGCTCATAGAAAAGTTCTCCGGGGGGGGGGTAGCGATAGTGCAGCTGTTGCCTCAGAAAACACGTCTCAGGAGAAATTTGACATCCAGCCTTTTTCCAAGGCTGTTTAGGGTAAAGTCAGATAAGGATTACAAATATTTTTCACTTCAGGCAGACAGTATAATTCCTTCAGCCTTGAGTCTGCTGGGCAACTCTGATATGGTCCAATTCTGGACTTTTTCCTCTGATCCAGCTGTGGCCCTTAGATGTTGACCACCAGCGTCCAGAGTCCCAATCCGAGCGGATGATCTGCGATCCTCAGAGATCGTGTTCACCTTCCGGATTAGCTCTTAAACAGCTGATTTCCGAGGTCACGGCGTAGATCAGATCGGGTGCTCCAACATTAGGTCCTGCTGAAACTCTCCCTTATTTGTCGATAGGTCAGTGCTCCACAAAACTCAAAAAAGCAAAGCGCTGCCATCGTAATCCAATTTAATCCAGATTCTTCACATTCCCTCAGAGCACACAGAGAGCGAGACGTCACCATTCCATCGAATCCATGGCGTATCCTCTCGTTTCGTCTGCGGGGATGGGCCGGCTCCCCCCGTGCCTTGCCTTTTGTTGAAATCTTTCAGTAGAGTTGAATTCCCATACCACCCAATTCATCTTAATCTTCGTTCGAGGTGCTTTCATGAGAAGCTGCAGACAAGACAAAAAGCAGCGGCAGCAGGGGGGGGGGGACGGGGGAGGAGAGGAGAAAAGGCGACTGCCTCCTTCAGAAGCCAGAACAGAATAATAATAATAATAATAATAAACTTTATTTGTATAGCACCTTCCTACAATGCCTTGCATTGACCAAGGTGCTTAACAGGACAGAAAATATAAAAACCGGTACAATAAATCAGTGAAAATAGAATAAAAAACAACAGCAATAAAAGGAGGCAATGGAAATAAAAATGCTACATACTAAAATACCAAAGTAATAAAAGTTACACACTGAAAGCTTTTTTGAACAAGTGGGTCTTCAGTCTGGTTTTGAACAGAGTCAGATCAGAGGTGGCACGTAGCTCAAGGGGGAGGCTGTTCCAGGCTTTTGGGCCGGCAACAGAAAAGGACCGGTCTCCCCATTGTTTGTACCTTGAGCGAGGCACTTCCAGCAGGTGTTGACTGGCAGATCGTAAAGCTCTGCTGGGCTGATGGACTTTCAAAAGTTCTGAGATGTAGAGGTGCGAGTCCATTCAGAGCTTTAAAAACAAACAGTAGCAGCTTGAACTATCCTGAACTGAACTGGGAGCCAGTGTAAAGAGGACAGGACAGGAGTGATGTGTTCATATTTTTGTGTGTTGGTCAAAAAGCGGGCGGCAGAGTTCTGTACAAGTTGTAAACGGGAGATGGAAGATTGATTAATTCCAACATACAAAGCATTACAGTAATCAAGTCTGGAGGTCACAAAGGCATGGATGGCTTTCTCCAGATCACTACGGCTGAGGAGTGACTTTACTTTAGAGAGCAGACGGAGCTGAAAGAAGCTGGTCTTGACAACAGAACTGATCTGTTTATCAAGCTTTAAGTTGGAGTCAAGCTGCACTCCAAGATTTCTGACCACCGGGTTGAAGTGGGGGAGGGGAAAACCAAAACTGGGACTGGGAAGGATGTTGCTGGTGTCATCGGGTGCATCAAATAAAATGCATTCAGTTTTATCTGTGTTTATGTGGAGGAAGTTTTGAGAGAGCCAGTGCTTAATGTCATTTAAGCAGTTGACAATAGTGTTTGAACTGAGTGAGGGGTTTGGAGTGACTGGCTGATAGATTTGTAAATTGTCTGCATACAGATGAAAAGACAGATTATGGCGAGCAATGATTGATCCTAATGGCAGCATGTAAAGAGAAAAGAGGACTGGCCCCAGAATGGATCCCTATGGTACGCCAGAGGTCAGAGGGGTTGATGAAGAAGAGGACAGATCACCTATCATGACAGAAAATGTTCTCCCAGTTAGGTATGATCTGAACCACTCAAGCACAGCTCCCTGGAGGCCGACCTGCTGGGACAAACGGTTAATTAGCACCTGATGGTCGGTGGTGTCAAAAGCTGCTGAGAGGTCTAACATCACCAGCAGAACAGGTTTTTTTGCATCCAGCGACAAAAGAATGTCATTCTGCACTTTGAGCAGTGCAGATTCAGTGCTGTGACAGCTCGGAAACCAACCATTTTTCTAACAGGTTGTTGAGCTCTAGAAAAGATTGAAGTTGAATAAAAACAATCTTTTCCAGGACTTTTGATAAAAATGACAGATTGGAAACTGGCCTGAAATTAGAGAGAGCTGTAGGATCTAAGCCTGTTTTTTTTTAGAAGGGGCCTGACCACAGCGTGTTTGAAAGCAGATGGCACAAAACCTGAAGTTAGACAGCTGTTAATGAATGACAAAACACAAGGGCCAATTACATCAAAGGACTGTTTGAACATTTTTGAGGGAATGATGTCCAGAGAACAGTTTGTTGGTTTCATCTGCTGAACCACCTTGGTGAGGTTAGGCAATGAAACCAGGTCAAACTCGTCAAAAACAGTGGTGGTTATTGCAGCCGTACATGATTGGACAGTGTTTGATGGGCTGACAATGTTCTGCCTGATAAAGTCTATTTTGTTGACAAAATAGCGCTGAAAATTACTTTGGAAAAACAAAACTCCACGTATTAGCTTAAAAACACTACAGAAATCTAAAGAAACCAGAGGATTAGAACTTCCAAACTTTTATCACTACTATTTAGCTAATAGGTTAGAATATATTTCAAAGTGGCTAAATCCAAATGCAATAGATGTTACTTGGATAGACATAGAGCAAACTTTATGTAATAATATTAGGATTTCATATCTGCCATTTATTAGTACAAATATAAAAAACTTGTTTGCTTTAAAAGTATCAGTATTAGCTTATCTCTGACAGCATGGTGGGAGTATCTGAAAATGACAAAGTCTTCACTACTCCCATGCAGACAAACACCCATCTGGAACAATCCTGACATACAGAAAGAAAATAATATGTTAAATTTCTCAGGTTGGAGAGTTAAGGGAATTGAACGTCTGGAACACATATTTGATGGTGTAGACTTTATTTCATTTAATGAATTAATAATACAATATGGCATTGACAATAAATACTTCTTAGAATATCAACAAATTAAGTCTATTGTAAAAAAGAAATTTAAGCTTAATAGAGAATTGTTAGAGACACCAATATGTGTGTCAGAATTCATTAATCTTAAACAACCCAAATTGTTATCTAAAATATACAAGAAATTGTCTAGAATCGATGACTCCATAACGCTTCCTGTTGCAAAATGGGAGACAGATTTATCAGTCAACTTTGACCAAAACACCTGGTCTCAAATATGTTTAAAAACATTTAAAATGACTAGAATCTCCAATTTACAATTAATACAGTATAAAGTTCTCTATAGAGTACATTATACAGGTCAACAAATGTTTACGATCGGATTTACATCATCTAACAATTGCTCACAGTGCACAAGCAATATACCTGATGATTATATCCACGCACTCTGGTTCTGTCCACCAGTTCAGACGTTCTGGGTCCAGGTATCTGAGGACTTGTCTAAATGTCTGAAATGTAACATTCCACTCTCTCCGTCTGTTTGCTTATTGGCTATCCTTGACGATGTTACACTAGAAAAAAATACATCTCGTGTGATTTTCACTGCCTTATGCATCGCAAAGAAAACTATACTCCTAAATTGGAAAAATAAAAATAATCTTAGCATTAATCAGTATAAAAATCTTCTGTTAGATCATATTAGTCTTGAAACAGCATCTGCCGACACATCGGATCAATTTCTCTGGCATTCTTTGATCGGCTCCGTTACATAGTGGGGGTGTCTGGGGTCTGGCCTTGTGAGGCACTGGGGCTGATGGGGGGGAGGTCGGGGTTTGGGGCGCC
>JBBPBX010063260.1:0-20581 GCA_038048925.1 Garcialebias charrua | reverse complement strand
GTTTTTTTGTAAATCTAGTGAAACCTCCAGCCACATTAAGTGCTGAATAATTTAATTTCATTGTGAATGTGAGCCAATAAATGTTCTTGCAGCACGAAGCCAGTGAGCCAGAAGCTCTGATTTAATGACACGAGATCCAAGTCTGCTTCCCTTACTTGTCCCTGCTCACGTGCACACACCACGGACATGTTGGAGCAGATCAGCTTGTATTAAAGCTCATATTGGCATGCCATACAAAGATATCATCGCTCCGTTTGCATTACCGGTACATTTATCTAAGGGTCTCACTCAGCCTGTGGTTTGTTTGTTTGTGTGTATGTGTGTGTGTGTGTGCGTGCGTGCGTGCGTGCGTGCGTGTGTGTGTGTTGAGGTCTTAAAAACAGAATTCAAGTTGCCCTCTGTGGGCATGGGGAAGTTTAGTAAAGAGTTGTGGAGATTGTGGTGAAGCTTTCTGAAGCTTCAGGCTTCAAACCAAATGAACGAGTTTTAAACTAAATCATTTGTTTTTGTCGACCAAGCTTGTGTCCTAACGTCCCATGACTAACTGTGAGTTACAAATAAAGGAAATGGGAAACCAGAACACAGATATAATAATAATAATAATAATAATAATCATTTTATTTAAAAGCGCCTTTCAGGACACCCAAGGACACTTAACAAACCAACACAGTGTAATACAGAGCAAACATTATCAGCGACAAATTGAAATATAAAATACATAAAGGATATAAAATGGAAGATAAAAATACAATATATATTGTATGCACGCGAGGAAGGCGCTGGAATCCCCCCAATATATGGCAGTGCTGCCGACTTGGGACCCGAAGGACACAGGTTCAAACCCCGGCCCCGGCCACTACACACCTTGGGGTGTCTATGAGTGCACACCTATTTCCCCAGCTCCCCGGGTGCTTTCTATGGCTGCTCACTGCACCACCTGGTGGTGGTTGGGTTAAATGCAGAGACGAATTTCGTCTTGTATGGGAAACATACACAGATGACAAAAATGTGACATTTATTTATTATAAACATCAATAAAAGTGTAAAATGTTTTGTTTTTGTTGTTGTTGGCTTCATTCCTTTTGTTCCACATTGCCTCTGTATTTTGTGCTGATGTGTGTGTTAAATGTTCTCTTGTGTGTTTATATGAATTACAGTTGCTCTCATCTATTGTTTGTATGTTTCAAAGGTGGCTGTGTGAGTGTGTGTGTGTGTGTGTGTGTGTGTGTTTGATGATTAATGTGAGGTATCCTTCAGCCAGATGGTGCTGAACAAGGCCCATCCATCAGCATTGAAAAGAGCAGTGGGCAGAAAGCTGGCAGAGCAATTTGTTTAGGGCCAACGCCCCCAGTGGACACACACATGGACCCCAGCTCTTTGACTGTCGAACCCTCTGAGTCCACTTGGAGCAGAGGGTTTGGATCAGAACACCTTCCAGCTTGTTTAGTTGCAGCCCGTGTCAACATGAGATTTAGTGTCTTGTTGTTGGAAATGAGGATGGTATTAAAGTTTTCTCGACCCTGTGTAGTCCCCACTGAGACGTCTAGGTGTGATTTAAACAGTCGAGTTGTAGCCCACAGTTATTCCTGAACATCATGACCTAATTGTTGTGTTTAAAACAAAAGGTGTAGTCTTTCCTACCACAGAAGCAGCTAAATACACATGCTAAACAACTTCAGTTTGTAAATAGTGAAAATACTGGTTGTAAAAAGTTGGATTTCTGTCAAAGAACTTTTCTCAGCCATGTATCATTCCTAAATGTTGCAGATAAAACACTGTGCTGAAAAACTTTGTAACTTTGCTCAGCTGAGGGTTAAAGAAGAAGGCAATTATGTCTGAGTTCTTAATACATTTTAATGTATCAGGTTATACAAACTGAGAGCACAAATCATCTGAGACATTCATTCAACCTTTATTTATACAGGTTAGTCTCAGTGAGTCACGAGGACTCATTTACAAGAGATCTGTTTTCGACAAACAACAGATAAGGTGCACACAACAATAAACAGCCATAAAATGCATGTCAAATAAAAAGTAAATAAAAGTACAGTAGTGATATAAAACAGTATAAAATCAAGCTACATTATGAAACAAGGTAAAATACTAAAAACAGGAACATGTCTGCATTGATTTTTGCATTAGAGAGGTCAAAGTTGACAGCTTCAGGTCTTGTTGCAAAGTGTTCCAGGAGTAGAGTAAGAAAAGGCCTTTTTGTCTAGTTCAGTCTGCACTGAGGGGACGCTGCAGGTAATGATGGCTTGAGAGTGCACGCTGTAACTGCACCAAAGACGTGACATATAGGAGATGTGTGAAGGCAATAGACCAAGAAGGGACTTAAATATGAAAATGTACCAGTGAGAGAGTCTGCGTGAAGTTAATGATGACCAGTTAACCAGTGAATACAGGGTGCAGTGGTGGGTACGGTAGTTACAACCAGTTATGAATCTTATGCGCCATGATAGACAGCATCAATCATCAAAGGTTTCAGATTAATTTATTCATCGGATGGCATGGATTATGATTCCTGATTTAACGGTGAATTGCCATACAGACAAATTGGAACAGAATAGCTGCTCCAGTGGTCACACTCTTGTCTTCTGAGTGTCATTGTGAGTACCGGTAAACCACCGAACCTGCAGCAGTAACAAAGATAATGGTTGAAAAAAGACAATAAGTCTTGTGTTTTG
The DNA here is from genome assembly GCA_038048925.1 of Garcialebias charrua. Lineage (NCBI taxonomy): Eukaryota > Metazoa > Chordata > Actinopteri > Cyprinodontiformes > Rivulidae > Garcialebias > Garcialebias charrua. The sequence continues at coordinate 17,894 of JBBPBX010063260.1, read as the reverse complement.
AAGAATTTGGTAGTAGGAAGAGTTTGTTTGCTAACAAAAGTTTTTATATTCACGGACCTTCACACTCTATTTGTGACCTCTCACTGTCAGTTATGCAATACGTTGTCATGATAACTCGAAACGCCACTGAACGTAGTGGCACACCCAGGGCCGGATTAACAACCCCAGGGGCCCCTGGGCACCGAAGCTCACAGGGCCCCCCCCCCGTAAACCTATATATATATATATATATATATATATATATATATATATATATATATATATATTGTATTGACTACTACTATATACTACTGTATTGACTGTATTGTATATATAATACTACTGTATTGACATCATTCAGCAGCAAATCCCATCCATCCATCCATCCATCCTTCATCAGCAAATGATGTCAAACATGAACACTTCTGAAAGAGCAGCAGCTACTGCATTGACATCAATCAGCAGCAAACCAGTAGCAAATCACATCCATCAGAAACATGTTGCAACCATAGTGACACCAGTGCCTTGGTGTGCAGTCCATGCCCACGTGCATGAAAAACAAGTCCATGAGCTCTAAGAAAGCTCGAAGCAGCAGAAAAAGAAAAAGAATTCCCTTACTTTGATTGAAGTGTAGGTAGACAGTCTGTATGATGTTTTTCTCAAGTTCAAACCTGGATCACATGGAACTCAACCATGAATGATGGGGAGCATTTGAGGCCAGGTGTGAGTTCAGGTGTTCTGTTGGGGAGGTCAGCTGCATCCACTTCTCTGCTGTTCCCTGGGACTGCCACCTTTCTTTCTCCTGAGGTGAGACCACCTCACCTCAGGCTGTTTGCAGTCACACATTCCTCATACAGCTCATCCATACATGTTTAGCCTGCCAAAAGGTGTTAAAAAATTCATTAGTGACACATAGCCTAGGTTATGTAGTGATAAATAAATGGAAAAACGTGTATTGTTTATATTTATAAATTTAGCATTGTAGTATGTAAACTACATTTTGAAATGTATTTATTAATTACCTATATGAACTGTGATTTTTTTAAAGATGGACAAGGTTGTATGTTTGCATAGTGTAAAGTAAATGTATTTATTTTTATTTTATTTATTAAAATTCATTCATTTCACTAAAACAAAGTCAACAACTCAATAAAAAATAAAAAACATACATTCAAAATAAAATGAAAGGCAGCAGATGAAGAATAATCTTATAATCTCTGCCCCTTTTTTACCCAAATAAACTCACAACAATGATTTATCAAAGAACAAAATTAATTGCATCACCAAATGTAAGATTACATCATCTTAAACAACTCAAATAAATTCTTATGTTATTTTTCATATTCCTTCAAAAAAAATCACTTTTAGCAATCTCTTAAATTCACAATTATGTACTTATTTGTACGTGTCAGTTGTACACTTTTGTTTATAACTATCAATAATTAAACATGGTTCACAACTACACTGGAAATTATTGAATTTTTACCTGCCAACCAGGTGAAGACTTTCAGTGATCTTCTCCACTTCTTCTTCAAGGGTTCTCCTGGTTTTGTTACATTTATTATCCGTCCGTCCATCCATTATCTTTACCTGCTTTCTCCTGTGCCCATGTCCAGCACGAAGTTTCTGCCCTGGTGCATGGTTCTGGTGGTCCAGAGCGCCGGAGCTCCGGCGCGCGCCGGGGGCCGTTCTGGATCGTGTACCCAGGCAGGGAGCCTCTTGGTGGGGCTTCCAAGCAGCATGGCCGGCCTGGTTCTCAGTTGAGCTCCGGCGCGCGCCGGGGGCCGTTCTGGATCGTGTACCCAGGCAGGGAGCCTCTTGGTGGGGCTTCCAAGCAGCATGGCCGGCCTCGGCCTGGTTCTCAGTTGAGCTCCGGCGCGCGCCGGGGGACCTTCGGACGGATTTATCTCGGAAACAATGCTTCGTCTGGCGGCCTCGTAGCTGCCGTGTCTTCCGTGAACTGCCAAGACTGGACCAATGAGATGAGCCGGATTCTGTAGTTTCAATCACGTGTGTAAAAGGGCTGTCAGCTCATTGGTCACAGAGCTTCTTCTTCTTCTATTGTTTATTGGCGGTTGGCGAACTTATTTTAAGCACATTACCGCCACCAACCGGACTGAGTGTGTGCATTGCCGTCTGCTCCCAATCATACACGTCATGTCAACAAACTAAAAGACACTTATGAGTTGTTTTTGAAAAACAACTTTTTATTTTATTTGGGTTGGATAATAAGGAAAATTGAGGACAAAGCCTTGTTTTATCTACGTCTAGCGACAATAAAAAAATAAAATAAAAAATTTCTGCCAGGCTGAACTGCTCACTCCTGGCCAGCAGAGGGCCCCCTTGAGCTGTCGGGCCCCTGGGCACCCGCCCGGTGTGCCCGTATTATAGATCCGGCCCTGGGCACACCTCTCGTTATCGTTGTTGTTTCCATACAAAGTTAGTGTGGGTGCATACTTCTGTTTTTGCTTCATTAAAGTTAACAGATGAGTAAGATGTCATGAAACCTATTTAGAAGTGGATAACAATGCACTGAAGTGCCTCCTATGCTTTTTATAGTATAGGAGGCAGGTAGAGCTGTTGCCTTTCAGAGAAAAGGCTGCTGGATCAAATCCCGGCCGGGGTGCCTTTCTGGGTGGAGTTTGCATGTTTTCTCCGTGCATGCGTGGGTTTTCTCCGGGTACTCCGGTTTCCTCCTACAGACTAAAAACATGCATGTTAGGCTGATTGGTAACTCTAAATTGTCCCTAGGTGTGAGTGAGAGTGTGCATGGTTGTTTGTCTCTGTGTCCCTGTGATGGATGGAGACCTGTCCAGGGTGTCCCCTGCCTCTCGCACAGTGAAGGCTAGATATGGGCACCAGTGATCCCAGTTCCCCAAAAAGGAAGAAGCAGGTAAAGATAATGGATGGATGGCTGTTGTAGTATACTGACAGGTTCCTGCCTTACTTGTATAAATGTTACACATGTAAGATACACACTCTGAATGAATCAACTGTGAAACTGCTGCTCTTTGTTTGAAAGTATCGCCATTAAACTTAATTGGATCAGTTTTTCTTCTTCTGCCATTTGCTTTAAGCTCCAAGTGTTAATGGAATGAAAAACTGTTATCAAAGTGTATTTTATGTGTGGTGGTAAAATGATCTCTTAGGTCCTTTGTAGGCCCAGGTGAGGGGGCGGAGACTGAGTCTTACCTTCTGTAACAGTCTGTGTATTTTTATTATTCAGATTCAGTTTATTCAGATTCAGTTTATTATTGCCATTGTCAATGAACAGGATTCACAGACTAGGAATTTGCTTCGGCATAGCGGTGCATAAAATATAGAAACATAAAACATAAAAAAAAAAAAACATAAACCATAGAACATCAATACAATATTCAGTGAACAAAACCTACTAGGAAACAGCGCAATTAGAGTGGCGCAATCAAAATACAGTGATACAGTGATTCCCAATCAAAATACAAAATACAGCGACCAAGGCAAGTTATGGGGTAACATGGTTATGAGTGTTCAAAAGTCTGACAGCAGAGGGGAAGAAACTGTTTTTATGGCGGGAGGTTCTGGTCCCAATTGACCGAAGCCTCCTGCCTGAGGGGAGTCGTTCGAACAGACCGTATGCAGGGTGAGAAGGGTCAGCTGTGATCCGACCTGCTCGCCTCACAGTCCTGGAGACGTACAGGTCATGGAGAGATGGGAGACTACAGCCGATTACCTTCTCAGCAGAGCGCACAATGCGCTGCAGTCTGTGTCTGTCCCTGACAGTGGCCCCGGCGTACCACACTGTGATGGACGCGCTGAGGATGGACTCGATGATGGCCGTGTAGAACTGCACCATCAGCTTGGCCGGCAGCTTGGCCTTCCTCAGCTGTCGCAGGAAGTACATCCTCTGCTGAGCCTTTTTGATGAGGGAGCTGATGGTTGGCTCCCACTTGAGGTCCTGGGTGATGGTGGTGCCGAGGAACCGGTAGCAGTCCCCAATGATGATGGGGGTGTTGTTAAAGGTGATGGGGGGCAGAGGGGCTCTGTCTTTCCTGAAGTCCACAATCATCTCCACTGTCTTCTGGGCGTTGAGCTCCAGGTTGTTGTTGCTGCACCAGGTCACCAGCCGACCCACCTCTCTCCTGTACGCAGACTCATCATCATCCGAGATGAGCCCGATGAGGGTGGTGTCGTCCGCAAACTTAATAAGTTTTACGGAGTCATGGTTGGAGGTGCAGCAGTTGGTGTACAGGGAGAAGAGCAGAGGGGAAAGAACACAGCCTTGTGGTGAACCTGTGCTTATGGTCTGAGTGTCCGAGACAGCTTTCCCCAGCCGCACGCGCTGACTCCGGTCTGTCAGGAAGTCAGTGATCCACCTGCAGGTGGAGTCAGGTACACGGAGCAGAGAGAGCTTGTCTTGGAGCAAAGCAGGAAGGATGGTGTTGAATGCAGAGCTGAAGTCCACAAACAGGATCCTAGCATAGGTTCCTGGGGAGTCCAGATGCTGCAGGATGAAGTGGAGGGCCAGGTTTATGGCGTCATCTACAGACCTGTTAGCTCTGTAGGCGAACTGCAGAGGGTCCAGGAGGGGATTGCTGATAGACTTGAGGTGGGATAAAACCAGACGTTCAAAGGTTTTCATGACTACAGATGTGAGAGCCACAGGTCTGTAGTCGTTTAGTCCTGTGATGCGTGGCTTCTTGGGGACAGGGACGATGATGGAGGACTTGAAACAGGCTGGGACATGACATGACTCCAGGGAAGAGTTGAAGATTTCTGTAAATACAGGTGCTAACTCGTTAGCACACTTCCTCAGGGTGGAAGGAGTCACATAATCAGGGCCTGCAGATTTGTGTGTATTCAACCTTTTGAAAAGCCTGTTCACCTCCCCCTCTGTAACTGTAGCCCCTTTCATAAGTCAGACCTGCGCAGTTCCCTCACAGACCAGTCCGGCTTTAATACCCATCGGGTCATTCATAAGACCACAGTTGAATGTGGGTTGGTCCAGCTCAAATAAACGTGTTCAGAAAAGAAGCCGCAACGCGGCTTCAAAAGAGGCGTGGAGCACAGCTGGACTCGACCGCGACAAATTTATTGTGGGACAGACGTCAGACGTTTACAAGTTGTCGTGTCTTTTTAAATATTTCCTCATAATAAATGTACAGCTGATGTCTGACTCCAGCCCACGCGCAGCACACACAACACCTGACGTTTTGAAGACCCCACACAGAGTCGCTGCGAGAGAGAGAGAGAGAGGGGGGAAAAAGTGAAACACACACACACAAGTGTTCAAGACCCCAAATAGAACCAAATCAAACTCACACACACACACTTAGCGCGCTGCGCCGCTGCTAGAGGGGGAAAAACAACGAAACTAGCTTACAGTCGGGTCGTGTTATTTTAAATATTTCCTCAGCAATAAATAAATGGACGCGCGCGCACACACACACACACACACACACACACAAACGTTTTCAAGACCCCAAATAGAACCTATTCAAACTCACACGCACACGCACTCAGCGCGCTGCTTCAGAGTTAGGGGAAACAAAAGCGAAACTAGTTTATACAGTGGTTTCATGTCATTTTTAATATAAATCTGCCTGTTGACTGCGGTCGCACGCATCTGTGTTCTGAGTGCGGATCGCGCGTCTTGCATTCAGAAGTGGGTCTGCGCGGCTCAGATACGGGGCTGACACTATCAACCGTGGCGGGTCAGAGGGGGATCAAAGGCGAGTCAATTTAATCCGCCAAACCGCGTTTGCGTGTTTTCTGAATGCTCGTTGGAGGCTTGAACACGCATAAAAGCCGGACCGACCTGTCTTATGAAAGGGGCTTGTGAGAGCAGGGGGTGGTGGGGGGATCTCCAAGGTGGTTCTGAGTGGTGTGGGGGGGTAGAGGAATGTGAGTCCTTTGTTTCGAAGCGTGAATAGAAGTTGTTGAGGTCATTAGCCAGTTTGATGTCATCTGTGGAGTGAGGCGATCTGGGCTTATAATTTGTGATCTCTTTCAGGCCCCTCCAAACTGTGGCAGAGTCATTTGCAGAGAATTGCTCCTCCAGGCGTGTGTTGTACCTGGATTTAGCCTTTGACACCTCCCTGCTAAATCCATACTTTGCACGTCTGTAGCCCTCTTTATCTCTCTCCCTGAAAGCAACCTACTTCTTTGATTCAACCTAAAAATTATGTTTTAGCAGCTTTTAAGATGAATTTTTTTCTCCCAGTTTCACACATATCTGTTTGCATATAAATGTGTTCATATTGTAGTCACAGTTGTATTAAACCTTACATTGTGACAACGTGAGAACAGATCCTAGTTTTATGTGATTTAACACTGTTTTTGTCACAAGTTAAATGTCTCATTTGTCTGCTCTAAATATGTCCAGCAACGATACTCCGTAGGACTGCAACACTTTCTGTTTCAGAGATGTCATTTTATACCCTGCTGCAAGTGTGTACATCTTTACACACATGCACACACACTCACACACACCCCTCTGTTTCTTTGCTGCATCACTGTGTCAGCTGTTGTAAAGTTGTGATCCCTGAATGCTCTGTCCTCCCAGGCTGAGGTTGTGAAGCACCCATCATGCCTAAAGTATGTTACTTGTGTGTGCGTGTGTGTCTTCACACTCGGCTGACCCTCTCCTGAGAGCACACACTCATATCCTCATGGCTGTGTTCAGAGGCCTGAATGACAGGGGTGACAGTTCTGCCTGTGGCAAGAGAGGAGGGACAAGCTGTCAACATGGCCCACTGCACCTGCCCAGACACACACACGCACACACACACTATCACTATCAGGAAGCAGGGCAGACGAAAGGAATACTGTTTTACAAAAGGGAGGAAAATATGGGGGGGAAAAAACAGTCATGAACGTTGTTCGAAGGAACTAGAGCGACATCAGAACTTAAAGCACATAACTGTTTGAGAGTCCATATCCACTCAGTTCATCCTTATCTGCTTAGTTCATCCATATGTGTAAATGTGTCAGGACTCCTTAAATGTGTCCTTTTTGCAGATGATACCACATTTTTTTTGTTTGTGTAAAGATATAGAACGGATGCTGGAGTTGATGAAGACAGAATTTGTCAAAATACAAACTTGGTTTAAACTCTATAAATTATCATTGAATCTAGATAAAACTAATTGCATGATATTCAATAATAAAAAGAAAACTGTTAATGTTCCATTTAAAATTGAGGGTGTTGAGATTTGTAGAGTGAGTGAGGTGAAGTTTTTGGGTGTTATTATTGATGACAAACTGACATGGAAACAACACATAAATTCTGTAAGAATAAAAATAGCTAAATCTATTGCAGTACTGTACAAAGTCAGAGACCTATTAAATGATAAAGCTCTGTATTTGTTGTATAACACAATCATTGTTCCACACTTAATCTATTGTATTGATGTTTGGGGGAATGCGTGTAAAACAATCACAAAGCCTATTTTTGTATTACAGAAAAGAGCTGTAAGAATTATCACTAGAAAACATTACCGTCATCCATCAAGTACATTATTTTATCAACTGAAGTTATTGAAGTTCCATGATTTGGTAGACTATAATATTTTATCAGTTATGTATAGAGCTCAAAATAATGCATTACCTTTAAATATCCAAATGCATTTTGTTAAAAGACAAAGTTGTTATAATCTTAAGGGGACAGAGATGTTTGTAAAACCACAATTCAGAACTAGTTTGAAGGGACGTTCTACCTCAATCCAGGGAATTAAATTATGGAATGGCTTGGAGAATGTAGTTAAAAATGCCAAGTCAATGTTTACATTTAAGAAAATGATCAAAACTGAATTGTTGAAAAAATATATACCGGTATGAAGTAGCTTAATGTGTATTGTCCATCCATCCATCCATTTTCTTCCGCTTATCCGGGGTCGGGTCGCGGGGGTAGCAGCCTAAGTAGGGAGGCCCAGACTTCCCTCTCCCCAGCCACTTGGAGCAGCTCCTCTGGGGGAATCCCAAGGCGTTCCCAGGCCAGCCGAGAAACATAGTCCCTCCAGCGTGTCCTGGGTCTTCCTCTGGGCCTCCTCCCGGTGGGACATGCCCGGAACACCTCACCAGGGAGGCGTCCAGGAGGCATCCTAACCAGATGCCCGAGCCACCTCAACTGGCTCCTCTCGATGTGGAGAAGCAGCGGCTCTACTCCGAGTCCCTCCCGGATGACTGAGCTTCTCACCCTATCTCTAAGGGAGAGTCCAGACACCCTGCGGAGAAAACTCATTTCAGCCGCTTGTATCCGAGATCTTGTTCTTTCGGTCACAACCCAAAGCTCATGACCATAGATGAGGGTGGGAACGTAGATCGATCGGTAAATTGAGAGCTTTGCCTTTTGACTCAGCTCTCTCTTCACCACGACAGACCGGTACAGCGCCCGCTTCACTGCGGACGCTGCACCTATCCGCCTATCGATCTCACGCTCCAGTTTTCCCTCATTCGTGAACAAGACCCCGAGATACTTAAACTCCTCCACTTGGGGCAGGACCTCCTCCCCGACCCGGAGAGAGCCGGAAAAGGGTAATGTGTATTGTATTAGTTAGAAAAATTAGAAATAGTTATTCATTTTGTACTGTTACTGGAAGATTATTATTGTTTGAACTGATTGTTTGAAAAAGGGGCAGATATAATAAGATTTTTTTCTTCTTTCTGCTACCTTTCATTTTTTTATATTTTGTATGTTATCGTTTATGGGATTGTTTTGTATTGTATTTTTTTTTTTAAATGAACAAATTTCATAAATAAAAATAAATAAATAAATAAAATATCCACTTCAGCCATATCCACTCTGTTTTTCCATTTCTACTCAGTTCATCCATATCTACTCAGTTCATCCATATCTACTCAGTTCATACATATCTACTCAGTTCATACATATCTACCGGTACTCAGTTCATCCATTTCTACTCAGTTCATCCATTTCTACTCAGTTCATCCATATCTACTCAGTTCATACATATCTACCGGTACTCAGTTCATCCATTTCTACTCAGTTCATCCATTTCTACTCAGTTCATCCATATCTACTCAGTTCATACATATCTACTCAGTTCATACATATCTACCGGTACTCAGTTGAGTCTTAGTTCATCCGTATCTACCGGTACTCAGTTCATCCTTTTCTACTCAGTTCATCCATTTCTACTCAGTTCATCCATATCCACTCAGTTCATTTTTATCCAATCAGTTCCTCCGTATCCAGTTTAAATGTCAGTCATTTACACAATTTTCATTTAAATAAGAGAAATTTTAAAATGAGTCTGATGTCTCGCTACACAAAACATTTTTGTTTTCTGCACCATCAGCATTATTTTTCTTTCAGCATTGTTGTTGAATTTGTCTAATTCAGAATGAGATTTTATTCTGCATTGTTGTAAGAACCTCATCTCAATCTTTTTTTCCAAATCTGTCAAATGTGGGGGTTCTCTAGTCCTTCCTGTCACTTAATTGCTGTTCGGTGTTGTGTTGGTTGTTGTTTAGCCATTGTTTGATACTCTGTCTGTTGGTGTTTGCTTTATTTAAAAAAACGTTTTCATGGTTTTTCAGACTCTTTTTACATAAAATGTCAGATTTGAACAGCTACATGCCTTTCAGGTTAACTTCTCACAGTTTTGAGGCTTTTTGTCTGCTCTCTTGCAGACAACTGTTGTATAAACAATAAACTAAACTGTTTTAAACTTCACCTTCCTTTTCTATTAGCTCACTGTAAATTCATGTTTCCAAGGTTCTCTCATGTCACATAGTGGCGTGCACATGTTCTCTGTATGGTTGTCCCATAGAGTCATTAAAATACATCATGTTGTAGATTATATCCCACAATAATAAACAGTATCTGTAATTTATAAGCAGCCATTTCTGTTTAGTGCAGTCATTTAATGGACCTTACATGAGTTGTGCTGTATTATATCCATCATCCATCCATCCATCCATCCATCCATTGTCTTCCACTTATTCCGGTCAGGTGGCGGGGGCAGCAGCTTGAGCAGGGAAGTCCAGACATCTCTTTCCACAGCCACCTCTTCCAGTTCTTCTGGGAGGACTTCAAGGTGTTCCCGGGCCAACCGAGAGACATAGTCTCTCCAGCGTGTCCTGGGTCTTCCTCGGGGTCTCCTCCCAGCCAGACATGCCTGAAGCACCTCCCTAGGGAGGCGCCCAGGGAGCATCCTTACCAAATGCCCGAACCACCTCAACTAGCACCTTTCGATATGGAGGAGCAGCGGTTCTATTCCGAGTCTCTCCCGGATAACTGAACTTCTTACCCTATCTCCAAGTGAGAGTCCAGCTACCCTGTAGAGCAGACCTGCTCATTACGTCGATCGAGGCATTACTGGTCGATCGCAGCGTGACATTATTATTTTTATTATTATTTTCCCGCAGCGTGACATTAAAAAATTGTCAGCCAATCAAACATCCCGTTACTTGATTGACATACAGGGCAACTAATCAGATGACAACTAAATCTTGAGTTTTAACATCCCGTCACTTGATTGACATACACGGCAACCAATCAGATGAGAGCTTTAGGTCATTGCGCATGCAGTTTCTGAAAAACAATGGCACGAAGGTGGAACGCAGCGAAACATACTAAGCGAAAACAATCAGATTTCGGACTGTTCATGGAAAATACGACATCGACTTCCCACCGAAAAGCCAGCTGAGAAAGAGAAAGGTGGAGGAACTAAAATCCCTGTTCGGACAGCAGCAACTTCAAAGCGAAACGCCGCCACCATCTTCCGGGTGAGTGACGCTGTGATGTTTCTCTGCACGCTTAAACATACTGGTTGGGAGTTGACGTGGCTTTATTATTAAAATCATACGAGACACTTTTCATACAGAATAACCTCCTTGACTACTCTCTGTTCTCTGCACGTTTCCCTGTCCCGCAGCGCGAGCGTTTGCAAAACACACTTTTGCGCTGCGTTCAGGAACAGTCTGTAAAATACACCGCTGTAAATTTCTCCGTACCAAAACAGACAATTTTATGCCTTCGTTCACTAAATTAAACGTGTCCGGAGCCATAACAACCTGCTACAACTGTGGTTATCAACTGGTGGCCTGTGGACCACTTTAGATTTGCTGGAGGGGGCTTTTAGAGATGACATTATAAAGTAAAAAATATCTAATGATTTTTTAACATTTATTAAAGTAAAAGACCAGATTCTTATAAAGAATGGGGTGGGGATCAGTTTCTACCATCTTTTTTTTTTAAATAAAATAAAAAAAAATCTATATTGCTGTCACCATCACCCCATTTGGTTTCTGCGGGTGACCAGGTGCCCGCGGGCACCACGTTGGTGACCCCTGATTTATTATATGTGTTGTGCAATATTGGCTTATTCAGTTATGCAAGGTACATCAACATAGGTACATTGTACATAAAAATAATCCTTAATACATTTGAAGATAATTATATGTTTTGCATTTTTGTATTGGGTAGATCTTTTTGACTTGTTTTTTTTATAAGTAGCTCGCATGCTGAAAAAGTGTGAGCACCCCTGCTGTCGAGGAAACTCATTTCAGCTGCCTTTATCCGCAATCTCATTCTTTCAGTCACTACCCAGAGTTTGCTAACATAGGTGAGGGTAAGAACTTAGACATAGAGCTTCACCTTACAGCTCAGCTCTCTCTTCACCACAACAGACCATAGAGAGTCTGCAATACTGCAGATGCTGCATCAATCCGTCTGTCAATCTCACGCTCCATTTGTCCCTCACTTGTGAACAAAACCCCAAGACGCTTGAACTCCTCCACTTGAGGTAGAACCTCACCCTCGACCCGAAGAGAGCAGTCCACACTTTTCCAACCGAGGAACATCACCTAAGATTTGGAGGTGCTGATTATATTTTTGGAGGACGCTGTGGTATATTTTAATTATTTCAGCTCCTATAGTTTGTGTGTTTTCCATTCATCCATCTTTATTTACAGATGCACTGCCTGGTGAGCTGTTTATAAATCTGAGACTTCAGACTAAGTAAAGTATTAAGAAAGGACTTGTATAATTATTAATTGTTGCTTACAGAGGGCTGCATGGTAGCCTGTGCACAGGAGAATATTACATTACATAATATTACAACCAAGGAGCTGACTGAAACATGGGTGTGCTTTAAATGCTTCCTCTACATTTTCTGTATTTTGGTATTTCTGCTCAGTTCAGTTCTTTCGACTGAACTTTTTGGGAGACCTCAGTTTGGCTGAATACTTAAAATGTAATGGTGCACAAGAGGGACTTCTGCTCCACACCAGTACCATCTAACAAAAGTACAAACACAAAATCTTGTTCTATTTCAATAGTGTCCAACAAACAGTGGCCTTTCTCAGTTTCTAAATGGTGGACACAATCCTCATTTAGCTGTCCTGCTTTTAGCCCTGGAGACCTTCTCAGTGTAAATCTGGTGCCTGAAGTGGGTACCTGGCACGCGTTTTATATATACAGCTGGAAACATGCCAACACTGCCGGGGCTGGAGGTCATTACTTGACTCGCGTTTATCCACCAGCTTTGATTTTCACTCAAAAAAGAAACAGTCCAACCGTTTCTGTTTAGACGTGTTTGTTTTCCATCAGTCAGGATCAGATGTGCTCTAAAACAACTAATACATCTGTGTTCTTGACTCCTGTAGCTAGCAGCGTTTTGATTGACACTACGTAGGTGCTAGTTCATGTTCTGATGTTTTTGTCTGTTTTCAATATCTGTAATATTGGCAGCTACAAATCAAACGAGTTCTTTGGGACAATAATAATAATAATAATAACTTAAACCTTGAAGAGAAAATCTTCTGACTTTAAAACAACACAGGCACTTTGTATTGGTTTAAGCCAGATAAGCTCAAAGAAAGAAAGAAAAAAAAACACTGATTTTATTTGATCTTCCTCCTGTCTTTGAATTTAAAACTGTCTGAAACATAAACAAAGAAACTTTTATTAGAAAAAGTACAAACACACTTTTTCCTGCTGCCTTCATGGCTGTCTATGAGTATGTTGTCACACACACACATACACACACAGATGCTGTGAAGCAGAAACTGTGTTTTCAGCTCCTCCAGTTCTTTGTGTCTTAACATCTGAGTGGAGGGGGGTGTTTGTTAGGTGGGAGAGTGAAGGTGGCAGTGAACAGAATGGGGGAGTTGCTAAATGTTTTTCTCTAAAGGAGAATGAAGGCATTTTTATTTCTTTAACAGACCTCCTGTTCAGACAGAAGAAGCTCTGTTTGGTTGATTGTGTGTAATTCATGTATCTAACCATCTTTAAGGCCATAAAATAAAGATACTGGGGGCATGTAGTTTACCTCTTGTGTGAGCATGACTGAAAATGACTTCAAATGCTTCAAATATTTACAATTTTGAAACATTTTAATGAAAAAAATCACATTATTTTCTGTTAAAATAGATCGGATTATGTTTAGATGCAGTTTTAAAACGTGTGGTGTTATTGTTTATAAGAAATGAAAAGCAAAATACTTTTAAAAAAAAACTTAAAATTCTAACCCTTTTAATTTTAAATATATTCACAGACACTAGAAGAAAAAGGCCCTTTGCCATTTTTAAACATTTCATCTTAAAGGTTTTTTGGGTTTAATTTACCGAAAGCTAACGTAAGAGACAACCCTTTTTATTTTGGTCTACATTTGTGTAACACGTAAACACACAGTGTTCATCTTTCAGCACAAGTCAATGAAGACAACAGGTTTTAAATGTCCTTTACAGACGAAGATGAGCTTCCCTGAACCTCTCGAACGACACGATAAAGGAGCTAAACATAGAAACGTGTGTAGTTGTTTTTATTTACCCAAGCTGCAGTGAATAAATAATGCAGACAGGCTGATTTAGTCTTGTGTCCTGATGAAGTGTGTGTGATGTTAAATGTGTAACTCTGTGATAAGGCAGGCTTGAACGTGGTCACACGTGAGATAAGATGCAGGGATTCAGTTCCTCCTCTGTTGTTTCTTTAGTTTATGAGACTATTTTTATTATCAGTGTGTTACCCTACACCAGGGGTCACCAACCTTTTCGAAACTGAGAGCTACTTTGTTGGTAGGGAGTCATACAAAGGGCACCAGTTTGATAAACTCTTCAGAAATAACAAAGCATAAATTGAAAAAAATGTATAATAAACATATTTTTAATAACATATGTTTAAGATATACATTTTAAAATATATATTAATACAAAAAAAAAAGAATACAGTAACTGAATAAAATAAATGCAGCTTAGTAGTGAGTTGTGCTATTTTTCGAACAGGTCCGGGGGCACCTCAAATGGTCCTTGGGGGCACCCGAGTGCCCGCGGGCACCACGTTGGTGACCCCTGCCCTACACACTCTTTATCTCAGCCTCAGTTGTTCTTTGGAGTTGATATGTGAAATGAAAGCATGTTTTTATGAACAACAGAAGAGTGGAGGGTCTGTGATGTAGATATGTCCAGGTCTGTGGAGATTTAAGGAGATAAGCTCTCCATACAGCAGAACAATCACTTGGGCTGAATTACACGTTATCGATTCTGACTGGAACATCGTTAAAACTGTCTGAATATGTTTCAGGATTATAAACCCGCACGCTGGCAACGTTAGCAGCAAAACAAAGAAAACACGATGCAACACAGAAAGATTTGAAGTTCCTTGAAGGAATGCATGTATGTTTGTTTCACACCACACTTCAGACTCAGATTATCTTAAGCTGAGAAACTATGGATTTAGAGACACTTTGGTTGAAAGTAGCCAATAATGTGTTATTAATGTTACAAACAATATTTTGGGATGCCACACTCAGAGCATGTATTAAATAACTCTCAACTTAGACCATCCATCTATCCATTATATTTTTCTCAGCTTCTTCCTTTTTGGGTCAAGGGGTCACCGGTACCCATATCCAGCACTGTACGAGAGGCGGGGGACACCCTGGACAGGTCGCACGTCCGTCATAGGGACACAAAGACAAACGAGACAAACAACCATTCACACTAGCTATGTTTACATATGCAAAATTCTTTGATCAGACTGAAATGTATTCAAATTAAATAATCTGAATGTATCGTTAACATGGTCACAATCCGTTCACGAACGAGCGTTTATATGCAGCGGGCTTTTATTCAGAAGTAATAACATGCACAGAGTGATAAACTTTCCTTAAAAAAACACAGAAGTTCTACTTCCATGTTTAACATAAACAAACCTGAGCGTCCAAAAATGGACCTGCAACAGGTTTTAATGACGGTGGAGACGTTACTGCACTCCCTCACTGAGCTACAGGTAATACAGATCATTTTGAGCTCTTTCAGAGTTTCTACAAAGTACGGTAGTAGAAATGTGTCGCTCACCGACCAGTTTTGCTTTCCCGACATATTAGCATCTAATAAGATTTACCTGACTAAATAAAGGTTGAATGAATCTAGCCAGGTGGAAATACGTGTGCTTGACATAGGTTGCACATGCGCAGTAAGGTCAGTTTTCCACCATCAGAATAAAATGATCAGATTAAGTGTTTACATGCACACCGTTCGGATTATGAATCGGCATAAACCACCCCTCTCATTCTGATAAAAATAATAATAATAAATAATAATTAAAATTGTATGCATCCTTTATAATTGTCTATTGTTGTCATCGTTGTTCACTGTTGTCATCACTCTGTTAAAATTCAGGTCTCTCTTGTAAATAAGTCCCTGAGGTTCAATGGGATTAACCTTTATAAATAAAGGTTGAATGAATGAATGGTTGGTTTACATACATGATGGTGGCCATCTTGGGTTTTGACATGGCAACCCATTTTTACATAATGACCTTTTCTAGACTTAGATGCAGCCACACAACAAAATGGAAGTCAGTACCCGACATATTTTTCAAGTTGTCATTCTAACAACATGAGCGATCAGACAAATGTTTTTTTTCCAATTCCCCCTCTTTGCTCCAAGATGGGGGACAATAAACTGGACATCAGTGTAGCCTAAAAGACTTCCATCTCTGTCTTATTCTTGTTTTGCTGCAGTTTCATTCACATGTACACGTAGTCCCCGACTTACGAGCGAGTTCCGTACCTACGGGCCGTTCGTAAGTCGAAAATTCGTAAGTAGGATCACAAAAAAAAAAATGTTTTATTTATTTATAAATAAATAGATGTACAGTACTGTACAGTCACCAAGCACTTAGCCTACCCTAACACAGTTTTTAAAGATGAAGGAATGAGTTGAATTGTCTCCCTTTCACATAAAGGGAGCTATTCATTCATTCATTCATTCAACCTTTATTTATACAGGCTAGCCTCGTTGAGTCACGGGGACTCATTTACAAGAGGGACCTGTCTCACTCACACCAAACAACCATCCACTCTCACACTCACACCTAGGGTCAATTTAGAGTCACCAATCAGCCTAACAAGCATGTTTTTTGGTCTGTGGGAGGAAACCGGAGTACCCGGAGGAAACCCACGCATGCACGGGGAGAACATGCAAACTCCACCCAGAAAGGCCCCGGACCGGGATTTGAACCGGCAACCTTCTCGCTGAGAGGCAGCAGCTCTACCAGTTGTGCCCCCGTGCTAGCTCCCTTTATGTGAATGGAGCCTGCTAGGGAGGAGGGAGACAATTCAACTCACTCCTTAACTATGTTAGGATAGTCTAAAAAAGCTAAGTCTGGTCCTCTGGACATTCAAAAAAACAAAACAAAACAAAGCAAAAAAAAAAACTGTAGAAACGTTTCGTCTTTCGTCCGAAAGACTTCCTCAGTCTGAGGTGCTGGGTTCAGCTCAGTCTTATAAATAGCACCCTCTCACAGTGTTACACAACCAGTTGGCTGATGACAGCCGAAACCAGCTGCTCACATGATCAAGGAGGACCATCAGCCTAACAAAGGATCGTTAGCACCCTGATGGTTGTTTGCTATTCACAGAGGGCTGAGTGATACCAAAAGGATGGCCCAGCACAGAAGATCAACATCATCAGGTCAGGACTCTGCAGTCTACACTCATCTCCAGGCCAGCGGTCACTCTTTCAGGGATGAAGATGTTCACATCCTTGATAGAGAGGAACGATGGTTTGAGAGAGGAGTAAAGGAGGCCATCTTTGTGAAAAGAAACCGCCCATCATTAAACAGGGGTGGAGGCCTCCGGGTTCAACTGTCCCCCTCCTACAATGCTGTGATTGCTGGTATCACTCAGCCCTCTGTGAATAGCAAACAACCATCAGGGTGCTAACGATCCTTTGTTAGGCTGATGGTCCTCCTTGATCATGTGAGCAGCTGGTTTCGGCTGTCATCAGCCAACTGGTTGTGTAACACTGTGAGAGGGTGCTATTTATAAGACTGAGCTGAACCCAGCACCTCAGACTGAGGAAGTCTTTCGGACGAAAGACGAAACGTTTCTACAGTTTTTTTTTGCTTTGTTTTGTTTTGTTTTTTTGAATGTCCAGAGGACCAGACTTAGCTTTTTTAGATTTTTCTACCTGGATTATTGAGCATGTATCAGGGTATGTTAGGATAGGCTAAGTGCTTGGTAACTGTACAGTACTGTACAGGTAGTCCCCGACTTACGAGCGCTCTGACCTACGAGGTTCCGGACTTACGAGCTGGCGAATTTTTGGAAAAAACGCAAAAAATACCAAGTTTTTCTGTGTTTTTTCACCACAGTTCGTTAGCTAAACATGTGGACACACGTTTCCGATCATTTTTATGCACTCGTAAGCAGTTTTTCGATGAAAAACGAGTGTTTGTAGTCGCGCTAGCAAAACCGTTCCAACTTACGAGCGAAATTCCGGACTTACGAGACACGTGGCGGCCGTTCCGAATTACGAGATTTCCATGTTACGAGCAACTCGTTGTAACGGAACTCGCTCGTAAGTCGGGGACTACCTGTACATTTATTTATTCATTATAAAAAATGATATATTTATTTTTTATTTTTATGAGATGCATATTTGTAAGTCCGAAACATCGTAAG
>JBBPBX010063259.1:0-20581 GCA_038048925.1 Garcialebias charrua | reverse complement strand
GTAACGCACTGTCCACAGGAAAGGAGGGGGGTGTTTTTCAGTGCGCAGCCGCTGAGTAGGGAATAAATATTTGGCGAGGAGGAGGAGAGAAGGACTTTGCAGTGAAACTTCGTGTATAAATGTGACCATCTGTCCCTCCGTCCGAACCCCACCCCCCACCTAGAGGCTCCTCTCCTGCTCCTCGAAGGAGTGTGTAGCTGCTGCGCTGGCTGGGAAACTCACTCCGCAGACTAATCCAAATAAAAATGCACAATGACTTTGAACTTTTAGGGGAGGAGTTGATGGATCTGAACAAAGAGTTGCCGGAACAGAACAGGTCAAAATGAAAGAGTTCCCAGATCTTGTTCCGGCTGGATCCGGCTCATTGGTTTTACATGTTTGGATTTGATTCAGTCCATTTCGAGTTGAGCAGATCACCTGCCGTGTTCTGCTGGAGGTTGATGTCCCCTCAGAGCAGATTGTCTTGAAGCTGCCTCTAACTGTTCATAAATCACATGAGCCAGCCCAGCAGAACCAAAAGAAGCGTGGAGCAGAACTCATCTGGGCTGAAATGGAGCGCCCTGCACTAAACGTCACGTGTGTCCCTCGTGTCTCTTGAACTCGTTTAGCTCTTTGTGGTGAACGTTCTTTAAATGATCCACAAGTTGAGCTTCATCAACGTCCCCTCTAATAATTCTTTTTTTTACTGTGGGCCGTCATACAAATCATCACAACACTGAGCTGTTGGCCAGCCCAGCCCTATTACTGCCTTGCTCAGGGGCATATCAGATATGTGATGAGCAACATCAACAATACAGAATTGATACAAAACTTGTTTTTGCCAAAATTTTGGAACATGTTCAAAATCCTTGTATTGAAAATGTGAGCAAATGACGATCCCATGAATATTCCAAGGAGTTGAACACACG
Organism: Garcialebias charrua; assembly: GCA_038048925.1. Taxonomy (NCBI): domain Eukaryota; kingdom Metazoa; phylum Chordata; class Actinopteri; order Cyprinodontiformes; family Rivulidae; genus Garcialebias; species Garcialebias charrua. The sequence continues at coordinate 19,673 of JBBPBX010063259.1, read as the reverse complement.
TCTAACCACTGATCCCCCTCTGTCTGCAGGTACATCTACACTCTGTATGTGATGAGTGACAGCTACCTGGGTCTGGACCAGCAGTACAACATCCACCTCAATGTGACATCTGCCAGCATCGCAGCGCAGGTCAACACTGAGGTGCTGGACTCTGGGACAGAGCTGTCCCTCTGAAGACCAGGAGCACAATGTCCTCCTTCATGATGGAGCTGACCTTTTCAACCAGTTCAGCTGAAATCTCCATATGTTCTGAGTTACTGACCTCACTAAAGAAGACGTGTCTCTTTGTTGTCACAGTTTGATCAAGTTTCTTCTGGAAAATGGACCGTTAGTATCCATCAGAAGAAAGACGTGGGAGCATTTGTTTTTAAGGCTGGTGTCAAAGCAGCCCAAGCTTCCTCTGATTTTCTCTGATTATTTCATATCAAAGTTTATGATCTGGATCATCTATGCTGAGAATCTTCACTTAATAAAGTCTGGAGTAAAGAATGTTTCAGCCATTTTTCCTCATCGTACCTGGTGTTATTAGCTCTTTGAATGACCTCAGTTTGGAGAAAGAGAGTTTAATTTTGACAGGACTAATGATCTAATCTCAGCCATCTTAACTCCACCTTGTTTGACAGCAGTTTATGTACATGCTATTTAAAAAACACTTTACCCCGTTATCAGTGGCGGCTGGTGGTGATATTTTTAGGGTGGGCTAATTTACACACATACACACACACACACACACACACACACACGTATAATGTACACATACATGTAATGCTGCAGGTTGGATTCCAACAACAGAGACATGAATGTGAAATAAAGAAAACCCACTGTAAATTAACATTGTCCTTTTTCAGCACAAAGCCAAGCGTAAAACAACCAACCACCAAGAATACCAAAAGCCAAGCTTAAATAGAACCTTTTTCATCCAACTTACATTGCCCTGCATTAAGGGTTTCAACTGTAAAAGATTATTATTTTCCCAGTCAAACAGCTTTGCATAACTGCATCACACTCCTCCACACTCCTTTTCCCTCGTTTTTCAGGACTTTTTCAGGTTTCACAGGTTTTTTCAAAAACTTCTAATTTATTTTACATCTCAGTGTAGGACTACGGTGACAAACTGTGTCTCCTCCGAACAGTGATGGCATAGTTACATTGAAAAAGTAACTTAGTTAAGTTACTGATAAGTCCTTGGGAAAAGTAACTTAGTTAAGTTACTGATTACTTGATTTGGAAAGTAACTAAGTTAGATTAAGTAGAAAAAGTTTATGTTGTTTATTTTCTTAAAGGGACAAATGTTTGTGAAACCTTGTTTTCGTACCAGTTTGAAGGAGCGGTGTACAATAATTCAGGGAATAAGATTGTGGAATGGTCTGGAAGAAAATGTTAAAACAGCCAGATCTCTGTATATATTTAAGAGATTGTTAAAAGGGATTTTTTTGAAAGAATATGAAAAACTAGCATAAGAATTTATATGAATCATCATTTGAGTTGATGTAGTCTTTAATTTGATGATGTAGTTAACTTTAATCTTTGGTAACTTATTGTTGTATCTTTGGGTAAAAGGGGCAGAGATTATAAGATTATTCTTCATCTGCTGCCTTTCATTTTATTTTGAATGTATGTTTTTTTATTTTTTTGAGTTGTTACTTGATTTTAATGAAATGAATAAAATTTAAATAAATAAATAAATAAATAAATGAAAAGACTTGATTTCTAAACTTAAAAATATTTAGATCACAGATCAAAAGTTTAAACTGAGAGAATGTATCATTTTAAGGAAAAAATATGTTGTTTCAAAATTTCATAGTGTCAACAAATCCCAAAAAAGTTGGGACAAGTCTATTTTTACCACTGTAAGTGGACCCCTTACCATAGCCTTGGCCCCCCCTCGCCCCCCCCCAGCAATAAAAGTCTAGCTCCGCCACTGTTCTGTGCAGCCAGCTCCATCCCGCTGCACAGAACACGTCCCACATTGTCCCACGTTCTGTCCACCCGCGCGCGTGTGGGACGGTTCTGTCCATCCGCGCGCGTGCAGAACACCGTCCCACACACCGTCCCACCCGCGTGCGTGTGCGCGTGCACATAGCGAACTACTACTTTAAATCCAGCTGATAATTGACCATTTCGTGAATTTATTAAGGAAAGGTTAAGCTCAGACACATCTTTGCTATAATTTTTAGCAACAAACAATTGTTTTTACCGTGTTTTTGAAGCTAGACAACACTTCCTCCTCGCTCCATCCGTACATTTGTCAGACTGGGTCAGGTGTCTTTTTTTTTTTTTATCTCTCCCCGACCCGATGCATGAGGAAATAAAATTAGTAGTAATTTTAATCTTGCTTGCCATGGTACCACTACCTACACTAAACCACACCCACATAAACTTGGGCTTGAAGCACGTTATTGTACGTCCACCCTATTAACTGGCTTATTTCTGTGGCATTGGGCTGATCCTGGGCTGATCAGAATTAGCCCCAATGAGCCGCAAACTGAGGGGGCGTGGCGAGAGACGCATGTCAATCATTCTGAACCACAGAGACATTGAATTAAAATGGGCTGTGAAAAGTTAGCCCCGCAGAACAACCCCAGATGGTTTAGCACCAGTTTTTGCTGTAATTTTCACTAAATAAGACACATTATTTTTAAATTCTGTTTATTTTTAAGTTGTTATTTATAAATTGTTTATAATTATATAATTATATAATTATATAATGTTTAACCTGTGAATACCAGGTAGGGCTTAGCCCTACTAGCCCACTTATACCAGCCGTCCCTGCCCGTTATACATTTCTCATGACACAAGTCAAAGTCAACTTTATTGTCAGAACTGCAATATGTGCAGGACATACACAGGACCGAAATTGCGTTTCTCTCAGTCCCTCAGTGCAACAGTAACCATCTAAACACTAAAACATTTAATAAACATAAGCATAAAATAGTAAAAGTGTAACACTGTCCTGAGTTTTTTCATAATAGTATAAAAGTATGAAAATTTACACCAACACTGAAACACCAAACACCCCTAAAACACCAAACACCCAATGAACATAAGCATAAAATGAAATAATAAAAGTGTAATACTGTCCTGAGTTTTTGCATAGTAGTATAAAAAGTATAAAAAGTATATCTATAAAATAAACTGAAGGTTCTAGCATTGACATTTGCAAAGAGTGGCACAGCAGCATATAAGTTAATGTACACAGTATATGTATGAGGTAGTTGATGTTGGTATAGAGGCAAAGTGGCATATGCAGTAAGGCACATAAGGCACATTTGGCATCCTTAGATAAGGCTAGTCAGAGAATACTGTATATGTATCTGCAGTAGTGTAGATAAAAGTAGTGTAAATGTAAACAGTAGTAATAAATGTAAACCGTATTAATAAATGTAAACAGTGAATGTAAACAGTAGTATGACTATAGGCAGTAATGTAATACAAACATTAGTGCAAATATGAGAAGTAGTGCAAACTGAATGAGCACATGACCGAGAGTTTAGTGAATAACCCGTTTGATGACACAGAGTCCAGTGTTAAAAACTTTGTGTTGAGTGGTAATGTGTGAGAAAGTTTTTTGTGTTAAGGCAGTTCAAATGGGAGGGGAGGCAGAGCAGGCAGAGTGTTTAGCATTCTGACTGCCTGATGAACAGAGCTGTCTCTCAGTCTGCTGGTTCGAGCCTGGAGACTCCTCAGTCTCCTCCCTGATGGCAGCAGTCTAAAGCGGCTGTGTAGTGGGTGTGTGGGATCACCTGCCATGCAGAGGGCTTTCCGAGTGAGGCGTTTGCTGTGTAAGTCCTGCAGTGAGGGCAAGGAGGTGCCGACGATCTTCTCAGCTGCTCTCACGATGCGCTGGAGGCTCTTGCGGCAGGATGCAGTACATGCACCAAACCACACCGTGATGCAGCTGGTCAGGACACTTTCTATGGCACCCCTGTAGAAGGTGCACATGATGGGGGTTGAAGCTCCAGCCCTTTTCAGCTTGCGGAGAAAGTAGAGACGCTGGTGAGCCTTCTTGGCCAGTGCTGCAGTGTTCCTGCTCCAGGACAGGTCCTTTGAGACGTGCACTCCCAGGAACTTGGTGCTGTCCACTCTCTCCACTGCGGTGCTGTTGATGGTCAGAGGGGCATGTTGTGCATCCCTCTTCCTGAAGTCCACGACAATCTCCTTTGTCTTCTCCACGTTGAGAGTGAGATTGTTGTGTCCGCACCACAAGGCCAAGCGGCTCACCTCGTTCCTGTAGTCCGTCTCATCGTTGTTGCTGATGAGACCCACCACTGTTGTGTCGTCCGCAAACTTGATGAAGTGGTTGGAGCTGTACGATGGTGTGCAGTCGTGTGTTAGCAGGGTGAATAGAAGGGGGCTCAGCACACATCCTTGTGGGGCCCCTGTGTTCAATGTGATGGTGCTAGATGTGTTACTCCCGATCCGTACTGTCTGTGGTCTCCCGGTCAGGAAGTCTAGCAGCCAGTTACACATTGAGGTGTTCAGCCCCAGACTGTCCAGTTTATGGATGAGCTGTTGGGGGATGATGGTGTTGAATGCCGAGCTGAAGTCGATGAACAGCATTCTAACATAAGAGTCCTTCGTGTCCAGATGTGTGAGAGCTGTGTGGAGGGCAGAGGAGATGGCATCGTCGGTTGAGCGATTAGGTCGGTATGCAAATTGGAAGGGATCCAGGGAGGCAGGGAGGACAGATGTGATGCTTTTCATGACTAGCCGTTCAAAGCACTTCATCAGGATGGGGGTGAGTGCTACTGGGCGATAGTCATTGAGGCATGCGGGCGTTGCCTTCTTTGGGACAGGGATGATGGTGGTGGCTTTGAAACAGGTGGGGACGATGGCCTGGCTCAGTGAGATGTTAAAGATGTCCGTGAAGACCGCTGCGAGTTCCCCTGCACAGTCCTTCAGCACACGACCAGGTATGTTGTCAGGACCAGAGGCCTTCCGGGCGTTAATCTTGATGAATGATCGCCTTACGCTGTCTGAGGACAGCGCCAGCACCTGGCCATCAGGAGAGGGGGGGAGTTTATGTGCAGGTGTGCTGTTACTTGCCTCAAACCGAGCAAAGAACTCATTCAGTTCATTCAGCGTAGAGGTTGAGCTGTCACAGGTCTGGGGGGGGGGGTTGTAGTTTGTGATGGTCTGTATTCCCTGCCACAGACTGCGTGTATCCTTGCTGTCCTTGAAACGGTGAGCTATTTTCCTGGAATACTGCTCCTTGGCCTCACTGATGCCCTGGGTCAGGTTCTTTCTGGCTGCCTTCAGGCCCACCTGATCTCCCGCTTTGAAGGCAGCATTCCTGGCTTTCAGGAGTCTGTGAACCTCAGCTGTCAGCCATGGCTTCTGATTAGCCCGAACAGTGATGGTTTTGAGGTTGGTAACATCATCAATGCACTTGGTGATGTATGAACATACAGTGTCTGAGTACTCCTGGAGACATGTGTTGTTGTTTGTGGTAGCAGCTTCTTTGAACATACCCCAATCTGTGGTGTCAAAACAGTCCTGGAGTGCCTCTGAAGACCCCTCTGGCCACACTCGTATCTGCTTGCGGACTGGTTTTGTGACTTTCACCAGTGGCCTGTATGCTGGCTTTAGCATAACACAGATATGGTCAGAAGCACCAATGTGGGGGAGGGGGAGGGCTCTGTAGGCATTTTTCATGGTGGTGTAAACTTGGTCCAGTGTGTTGTTTCCTCTTGTTGCAAAGTTTATGTTTCTGTATGTTTTTGGAAATACACTCTTTAAATCTGCATGGTTGAAATCACCAGCCGTGATGAGAAAAGCATCAGGATGGGCTGTTTGTTGCTCACTGATGTGCAGATATAGTTCATTCAAAGCCTCACTTCTAACTTTGCTGTTGGAGCTTGGAGGAATATATACAGCAACAATCAAAACAGCTGTAAACTCCCTCGGTAAATAGAACGGTCTGCATTTAATAGTCATGAACTCCACTAAAAGTGAGCAGTGTTTGTAGACCACAGCAGCATCCAGGCACCATGCTTTGTTGATGTAAACACAGAGCCCCCCTCCGCGTCTTTTACCTCCCTCGAGGGTTCGGTCCGCTCTGTAGCATGTTAGCTCCCCTAGCTGAACAGCATGGTCCGTAACGTTGTTGTTGAGCCACGTTTCCGTGAATACAAACACACAGCAGTCTCACAGTCTTTTGTGTCATTCGTAGCAGGCGTATATAATCCAGTTTATTGTCCAAGGAGCGCACGTTAGCCAAAACCATGGATGGGATCGCCGGTTTGTGTGGGCTAGCTGCTAGCCTAGCTCTGACACCTCCGCGTTTACCCCGCTTCTGTTTTCTGTCACGCCGCTTGTGGCGTTTCCACGGCGGGCGCGATGAAGGGAGGCTCAGGGCTGGCTTCCGCTTTCTGTCCAGCCGCTTGTGGCGCTTCCACGGCGGGCGCGAAGAAGGGAGGCTCAGGGCTGGCTTCCGCTTTCTGTCCAGCCGCTTGTGGCGCTTCCACGGCGGGCGCGATGAAGGGAGGCTCAGGGCTGGCTTCCGCTTTCTGTCCAGCCGCTTCGTGGCGCTTCCATGGCGGGCGCGATGAAAGGAGGCTCGGGGCTGGCTTCCGCTTTCTGTCCAGCCGCTCGTGGCGCTTCCACGGCGGGCGCGATGAAGGGAGGCTCAGGGCTGGCTTCCGCTTTCTGTCCAGCCGCTCGTGGCGCTTCCACGGCGGGCGCGATGAAAGGAGGCTCGGGGCTGGCTTCCAAAGCAGGCCGCAGTCACGAAGCTCATGTAGCTTCTCTTCCAGCTCACGTAGTTTCTCCTGGAGTTCACTGTTTATTCCCAAATGAGCAGTTTTTCCGACATCAAGCAGGAATTCACGGCTATACTTGCGTTCTTGAACACGTAAACATGACGAAGATGTGCCGGCACTGCCGGCACATTGCGGCATGCAGGACAAAGAAGACGAAAACACTGTGTTGTCGGGAGAGAGAGAAGCCGCAGCCTTTGCACGCGCCGCCATCTTGGTTCACAGTTGGTTCCATAGAGGCTGTTCAGACCTGGATCTGTTTTGGGTGACTCAAGCAGCCAGCACTGACTGACAGTTTCAGTGGGTTACTGTAAAAAGTTTTGTGATCAGATGCAAGTTATGTGTTGTCTTCAGATACACACACAGTCATGTCATACAGTGAGATCAGTGTTAGATCAGGTCTCTGATGGTTCTCATTCATTTGAACTATTTTCATATTTTCACATCAACATGCTTCAGAGTGTCTCATGGAGTTATCTCTGGGAACAGCTGAAAGAAAAAATTACTTATTTCTGTGTCAAAGAAAAGGCAGAAGACTTTAAGCCATAAAACTCCACAGAACTGTAATGAGGTGAATCCAAAATGATGTAACGCCACTCAGACTGTTCTGTGATTCACACAGCACATTACAGCTGGCGGCTGTGCGGGATTTCAGTCTGGCCCACCAATGAGTACGGTACATAAAATAATGGGTGGGGGGGGGGGGTCTGGTTTTGGTTTTGAATTCTGCTTATTGCATTTAGTCAAAAGTCAAAGTTTCTTTATTTGTCATACGCACCACATGTGGTACATGTGGTGGATTGAAATTGTGTACACAGGGTCCCAGTTACATCCAACAAAAGTATAAAATGTAAAAGAAAAACAGTAAAAAGATCTAAGATATGAACTAAGAAATCATTTTAAAATATAAGCACTAGTATAAAATGTTTTTAGGCTCAATCATTCAGGTAGATAACAAAAGAAGGTTAAATCATGTCATCTGGACCAGTTTCTTTAAGGGAGAAACGGTCCGTCTTCCATCTGTAAGTCTGCATCAGTCTGTGGACTGCCAACCAGATCTGGTTGTCAGGCCACAGACTGATTAACCCAGATAGCAAAATACAATTGAATCAACGTTGAAATATGGTTAGGCAGAAATAGTGAATCAATGTTGAAGCCTGACATTTAAATTATACAGAAAGTGGTCGGTGACTTACACATTGAAACTGACCACACTTTTTCACTCTGCTACTGTCTTTACTTTGCTCAACCTGTTATGTATTTGTAATTGGGCCAGAGCAGCGAAGCGCTGCTGTAGTCATAGTGTTTCAGGCCCGAGCTGAAATTTTTCCGTTAAATGAATTGGCCTTTTGTGGTCCTTAACATATCTCAAAACTCACCAAATTTGGTGGACGCATCAGGACTGTTGAAAATTGACGTATTTTAAGGGCATCGCAAAATCTTTAAAATAGGTCCAGCCGCTACTCCTGGTCTGATAAATTGCAAATGGCAGATTGGTGTTTTGAAAAGTTTCTGAACGATCCAGTGACTCCTCCCCCTGACCAATCAGTGATCGACAGTGTGCTGACATCACATCTGGACCCAACAAGAGCCAGACCTGGGACCCCAGAGAAGCAGGTCCCAAAAATCGGGTGGGTTCCACCGCTGAAGGCACTATAGATAAACTACGCAATCGGCCCGAACTAGTTACATAGGAGCCCAAAAAGGCCCTGTGGATAAGGAGCTTGAGTGCATGCTCTGCATCAGGGGACTACTAACCCTACTCCCCCTGACCGGACTCACCTCCCCCCCGTTCTGTACCTGCGGGGTCCACAGCTGACTCTTCAACAACATAATCTGAACGGTTCTCGTTAACGGAGGTTTCCCCCGTGGCTTCGGACACCTCCCCCGCCTTCGACTCCTCTCCCTGACTAAACACACCTCCCTCCTGTTCTGTATCTGCGGGGTCCACAGCTGACTCTTCAACGTCATCTGAACGGTTCTCATTAACGGAGGTTTCCCCCGCGGCTTCGGACACCTCCCTCGCCTCCCCCTGACTAAACACACCTCCCCCCTGTTCTGTACCTGCAAGCTGCTGCGTGGCACCCTGTGGGGCTGGCTCAGTGTTGGGGCACATTTTTCTGATGTGTCCCTCCTGCTTGCATCTAAAACACTTCATGGAAGAAGTTGCGTATAAGACGTAGTCAAAGTTGTTCACTTTAACGAGGAAACGCAGGTTCAATTCTTCCCCCGGCTTGTTCAAAACCATGCTCACTTGTCTCCTGTGGGACACGACGTGTTTGAGGAGTTGAGATTTACATCCTGACGACACTTTTTTCATCGAGGACACTATCTTCCCGTGTCTGGACAGCTCATTAATCAGGAACTCATCACTGATAAACGGTGGGATGTTTGACAAAGTAATCTTCGTAATTGGTTGCATTAGTGGTGTTACTTGAAACAACACATCATTTACTGAAATCCCAGATGTGACCAGCCGTTGAGCGTGCGCCACTGTATCAACAAACACAACCACCGCCTTGTTCATGCGGGCTGCAGACATAATGGACTCGTGCCCAATCTTATCTCCTATCGCTAAACAAACATCCTCCACGCTGCACTGAGAGCCAGCACCCACCTTAATGCCGTTTCTCCGTGTGAGAGCAGAAAAACTCCTCGTGGCTCCTTCCACCATGGCGTCCACAGACGCCGGCCGACCTGCCGGCTACACCTCTGTGAAAACCAAACCTTAAAACCAACTAAACTAACTAAAACCACAGCAAAAAAATAAAATAAATAAAAACAAAACAACCATACAACTCCCAGTGCAAAAAAATACAGAAAAAAAAGAAAAAAAGCACTTTAAAACCCACTTCTGTCTTCTGCTCTTCCATGCACGTCCTCTCCCCACGGGGGAAGAAGAAGATTTTTGATTTTTAACAAAACTTTATTCACACAGTATTAAAAACATGATCAGGACAAGCTTAAAATTAGTTGTTTACATTAAAAGCTCGTTGTAGTTTAGTTCTTTCTGATCAGAAATGGTACATAAGATGTTTTTGAACCCCCACAGTTTCATAAACATTTTTAAATCCCCAGTGTCTCTGTGGAAGTGAAACTCCAAGGCCAGCCTGGCCTTGACGTTGCACCTCCACAGAGACACAGCATCAAGGTGAGGTCCATCCTGCAGTCTGTCCCTGCGAGACAAATAAATTGCCATCTTTGCCTCAGCGATTAAAAAATTTAAAAGTTGGGACTTGTCTTTAGTGGCTCTGCTGTAAAATACACCATTAATGAAAACTGAATGGGTAAAAAGTGTGTCAAAAAGGTTAAAAATCTGTATTAAGAGATTAAAAAAAACTGTTAGTCGTGCACAATCTATAAAAACGTGAAAAACATTCTCTGATAAACTGCAAAAAGGACACTCGTTTAAAACTCCGGGACTGATGATAGATAAAAAAGAGTTCGTTGCAATGGCGCCATGAAGGACCCTCCATTGAAGGTCACCAGTCCGTTTTTTTATCGGAAGTTTATAGAGTGTTCTCCACTGGGGCTTCTGTTCTCCGAACTTGTTGTCCCAGACACTGACAGCCCTGTTGTGCAGAGTCCTCTTGTTCAGCACCTTGACACAGGTCCGGTACAGGACTTTTGAACCTGATCCGCACAAGTCCACCTTTGGGCCTGTGGTACGAAGCAGGGGACCGCTGCTGTCCCCGAGGTCAGGATCCAGGTGGGTCTCCGGAAACGGGTCTGTTGGATCAGGCGGACGACCCTCTGTGGACCACAGCTGCAGGAGACACCTCTCACCAGCTGTCAACCTCTCCTTCAACAAGTCTATGAAGCGCTGCACCAGTCTGGCAGACCGGACTCCGAGCAACGAGGCCACCTCTTGGACGCTGGAGAAATCTGGTCCAGCCGTCTCCACCAGCCGCCTCAGGGTCACCGTCCCAGACCTGCAAAGCGCCGTCGACAGCCCCGGCATGGTGCTGTCAGAGACATCCAATCTCGCTCCACAGACTAAAGGTTCTTCTAAAAGCCAATGCAGAGAATTATTCGTGTTTGTTCTGTTGAATTTAAAAAAGGAGCACAGTTTAAAAACACTCTGATAAAACTGAGGTAACCCCTTTAACTGTAAACAGCCGACATTGGTCAGAAACAGAGCAGCATCCAGCCCCAAACCGCTCACGCATCTGAGGATGCAGCTGGCCACGTCTCTCCACACTGTGTCAGCAGGTCCTGCCAGGTATTTTTGGAGGAACTGCATTCTAAAAGCGGCCGTTCTGCTGGCCAGGTGGACAAGGCCTTGTCCCCCCTCCTCTCTTGGTAAAAACAAAACCGACTGTGGCACCCAATGTCGACCGTTCCAGAAGAACTCCACCATCTCAGACTGCAGTTTTACCAGCAGGTCTGGAGGTGGATCTAGAACGGCTAGTTTGTGCCACAGCTGTGATGCGACCAGGTTTTCCCTCGCCCGGACGCGGGTCACCGGGGCCCCACTCTGGAGCCAGGCCCGGAGGTGGGGCACGCTGGCGAGCGCCTGGTGGCCGGGCTTTTACCCATGGAGCCCGGCCGGGCACAGCCCGAAGAGGAGACGTGGGTCCCCCTTCCCATGGGCTCACCACCTGTGGGAGGGGCCAAAGGGGTCGGGTGCAATGTGAGATGGGTGGTGGCCGAGGGCGGGGACCCTGGCGGTCTGATCCTCGGCTACAGAAGCTGGCCATTGGGACATGGAATGTCACCTCTCTGGTGGGGAAGGAGCCTGAGCTAGTGTGTGAGGTTGAGAGTTTCCGACTAGAAATAGTCGGACTCACCTCAACGCATGGCTCTGGCTCTGGAACCAGTTTCCTTGAGAGGGGTTGGACACTCTTCCACTCTGGAGTTGCCCCTGGTGAGAGGCGCCGAGCAGGAGTGGGCATACTGGTTGCCCCCCATCTTGGTGCCTGTACGTTGGGGTTCACCCCGGTGAACGAGAGGGTAGCCTCCCTTCGCCTACGTGTGGGGGGACGGGCTCTGACTGTTGTTTGTGCCTATGCACCAAACGGCAGCTCAGACTACCCACCCTTTTTGGAGTCCTTGGAGGGGGTATTGGAGAGTGCGCCTCCTGGGGACTCCCTTGTTCTACTGGGGGACTTCAACGCTCACGTGGGCAATGACAGTGAGACCTGGAGGGGTGTGGTTGGGAGGAACGGCCCCCCTGATCTGAACCAGAGTGGTGTTCTGTTATTGGACTTCTGTGCTCGTCATGGATTGTCCATAACGAACACCATGTTTAAGCATAAGGGTGTCCATATGTGCTCTTGGCACCAGGACACCCTAGGTCGCAGTTCGATGATCGACTTTGTTGTCGTCTCATCTGATCTGCGGCCGCATGTCTTGGACACTCGGGTGAAGAGAGGGGCGGAGCTGTCAACTGACCACTACCTGGTGGTGAGTTGGCTCCGATGGTGGGGGAGGATGCCGGTCAGACCTGGCAGACCCAAACGTATTGTGAGGGTCTGCTGGGAACGTCTGGCAGAGTCTCCCGTAAGACGGAGCTTTAACTCCCACCTCCGGGAGAGCTTTGAACACGTTCCGAGGGAGGCGGGGGACATGGAGTCCGAGTGGGCCGTGTTCCGCGCCTCTATTGTCGAGGCAGCTTATCGGAGCTGTGGCCGCAAGGTTGTTGGTGCCTGTCGTGGTGGCAACCCTCGAACCCGGTGGTGGACACCGGCAGTGAGGGATGCTGTCAGGCTGAAGAAGGAGTCCTATTGGGCCTTTTTGGCTTGTGGGACCCCGGAAGCAGCTGATAGGTACCGGCAGTCCAAGCGGCATGCGGCTCGGGTGGTTGCTGAGGCAAAAACTCGGGCGTGGGAGGAGTTCGGAGAGGCCATGGAGAATGACTTCCGTACGGCTTCGAGGCGATTCTGGTCCACCATCCGGCGTCTCAGGGGGGGAAAGAGGTACGCGACCAACACCATTTATGGTGGGGGTGGCGTGCTGCTGACCTCAACTCGGGATGTTGTGAGTCGGTGGGCGGAATACTTCGAAGACCTCCTCAATCCTACTGGCACGTCTTCCACTGAGGAAGCAGAGCCTGGGGACTTTGGGTCGGGTTCTCCGATCTCTGGTGCTGAGGTCGCCGAGGTGGTTAAAAAGCTCCGCGGTGGCAAGGCTCCGGGGGTGGATGAGATTCGCCCGGAGTTCCTTAGGGCTCTGGATGTTGTAGGGTTGTGTTGGCTTACGCGACTCTGCAATATCGCGTGGACATCGGGGGCAGTTCCCTTGGATTGGCAGACTGGGGTGGTGGTTCCCCTATTCAAAAAGGGGGACCGTAGGGTGTGTTCCAACTATAGGGGGATCACACTCTTAAGCCTCCCTGGTAAGGTCTATTCAGGGGTTCTGGAGAGGAGGGTCCGTCGGATAGTCGAACCTCGGATTCAGGAGGAGCAGTGTGGTTTTCGTCCTGGTCGTGGAACACTGGACCAGCTCTACACCCTCAACAGGGTCCTGGAGGGTGCGTGGGAGTTTGCCCAACCAGTTTACATGTGCTTTGTGGACTTGGAGAAGGCATTCGACCGCGTCCCTCGGGGGGTTCTGTGGGGGGTACTCCGGGAGTATGGGGTACCAGGCCCTTTGATAAGGGCTGTTAGGTCCCTGTACGACCGGTGTCAGAGCTTGGTCCGCATTGCCGGCAGTAAGTCAGGCTCGTTTCCGGTGAGAGTTGGACTCCGCCAAGGTTGCCCTTTGTCACCGATTCTGTTCATAACTTTTATGGACAGAATTTCTAGGCGCAGCCAAGGTGTTGAGAGGATCCGTTTTGGTGACCTTAGAATCGCTTCTCTGTTTTTTGCAGATGATGTGGTCCTACTGGCTTCATCAGTTCGTGATTTACAACTTTCACTGGAGCGGTTTGCAGCCGAGTGTGATGCGGCCGGGATGAGGATCAGTTCCTCCAAATCCGAGGCCATGGTCTTGAGCCGGAAAAGGGTAGCATGCCCTCTCCGGGTCGGGGAGGAGGTCCTGCCCCAAGTGGAGGAGTTTAAGTATCTCGGGATCTTGTTCACGAATGAGGGAAAACTGGAGCGTGAGATCGATAGGCGGATAGGTGCAGCGTCCGCAGTGAAGCGGGCGCTGTACCGGTCTGTCGTGGTGAAGAGAGAGCTGAGTCAAAAGGCAAAGCTCTCAATTTACCGATCGATCTACGTTCCCACCCTCATCTATGGTCATGAGCTTTGGGTTATGACCGAAAGAACAAGATCTCGGATACAAGCGGCTGAAATGAGTTTTCTCCGCAGGGTGGCTGGACTCTCCCTTAGAGATAGGGTGAGAAGCTCAGTCATCCGGGAGGGACTCGGAGTAGAGCCGCTGCTTCTCCACATCGAGAGGAGCCAGTTGAGGTGGCTCGGGCATCTGGTTAGGATGCCTCCTGGACGCCTCCCTGGTGAGGTGTTCCGGGCATGTCCCACCGGGAGGAGACCCAGAGGAAGACCCAGGACGCGCTGGAGGGACTATGTTTCTCGGCTGGCCTGGGAACGCCTTGGGATTCCCCCGGAGGAGCTGCTCCAAGTGGCTGGGGAGAGGGAAGTCTGGGCCTCCCTACTTAGGCTGCTACCCCCGCGACCCGACCCCGGATAAGCGGAAGAAGATGGATGGATGGATGGATGGTGTTGGAATTGGTAAATTGAGATGAGTTATTCATTTTGTTTTGTTACTTATAGATAATTATTGTTTGAAATGATTGTTTTGAAAAGGGTCAGATATAATACGATTTTTTTCTTATTTCTGCTGCTTTTCATTATATATTTTATTTTTATTTCTTATAAGATACATGTCTTTTTATGCATTTATTTTTATAAAATGAATACAAAATGTATATTTTTTTTCCGACTCTTTTTCTTTTTTCTATGCAGGATACAAATTTATGAAACCCAGTGAGTGGAAATTCATAGAGTTGGCCATTTGTTTGCAAAGTGAAATGAGCACAGAAGCAGCGTTTTGGGTGGTTTCTTCTAGGTCCGTGTTCAAAACACTGTTTTTTTAGAATTTTTCTAGCTGGATTAATGAGGATGCATCAGGATTGTTTGCTGTATTCTTAGCTTGGTCTGGTTGTTCATGCAGCTGTGAACAGCACAGCAATTACCTGAACCCCGGTAGGATATTTTAGTGAACTTCATGTTTAAACAAAAACAACGTTTGCGCTGATAAACTAAATACAAATAACTTTTTTTTTTAAAGCGGTACTGATACTTCCGATGTTGGACTGGAAGTTCCTTATAGAAATGTTCTACAGTAAAGACACCAGAAATAAGATTATATATATGAATTTTATGGGGTTTTGTGTCTTATTTTGAAAACCGAATATTCACTGCCTCATCGCAACCGTTATTGTGAACAGCTTCACCATCCTCCCTCACAGTGCTGTATCGCACAGATAAGTGGAGTCAGAGTGCCCTGGAGTTTGCTGCGGGTTGCGGCAAAAACAATTCTGCCAGTAGAAGGCCCCATCTGTGCCAAGGGCCCCTGGGCACATGCCCAGATTGCCTGTATGGTAGATCCTGCCTTGTTGGTGCTGTAATTCCCCAAACTAGAAGAGTGACACCAAAAGATCCAAGGAACAACCGCGGAGATTTCTGTCAAGAAGAATGCAGTCCTAGGAACAGCTGATCTGGCACAAAACTCTCAAACTCCCAGGCATCTGGTAAAGGACCCACATTTGAAGTGAAGTGGAGCCTGCCCAAGTGGAAGAATAGACTAAATGGAGACATGACTGTGTTGCGTAATTTTTTACCAACAGTTTTTGATCTGGGGGGTGTGTGGGAAGGACCTCAGCACGAGGGAAAAGGAGCAGTAGATCTGTAGCTTTTTATCGAGCACGTCTGTATTACATCTGTGCTTGCATATGTCAATACTGGCAGTTGTCGACGGGGGGAGGGGGGAACAGTCCAGTCAGTTCTGTAGAAAAGGCAGGGCGCTCTTCTATGGGAAACCAGCCACATTGATCATTAGAGAAACCTTCTGCTTTCTAGTGATTATATTGCTTTAATAAAAAATGTCTCAAATGATTGGGGTGCACGGCGGATTTTTTATTTATTTTATCGTGGTCAAGGCCATCACTGAACACCTGCAGGATCTGCTATTGCACCTGGTGGTGAATTGAATAAAATTGCTCCCTATGCTTTATCCGCTTAATCTCTCATTGGATTAGCAAAAAAATAAAAATAAAATATATATTTTTAAATTACCTCTATTTTTATACATAGTGGTACTCCTCCAACAAAGATCGTGCACAAAACATCTTATTTTTAATTGGAAAATGTTTACTTGTAATTTACTTCAATTCCTTTTTTTTTTTTTCATTTATAGATGGCCTCCCTTCACACCTTATAGCCATCCTCTCACTCCAATATGTATTATTTTTTTTTATTTTTTTTATTTTTATTTTATTTATTTATTTATTTATTTTTTTATTATTTATTTTTTTTTTTTTTTTATAGAGAAAGAAAGAAAAGAGAAAGTGAGACAACAAAACAACAATTATCCACAAAAAGAGCACAAGGCGAACACACCAAACCTCCGTCCACTATCCTGCAAAGCACATGACAGAACACAGCAACGAAACATACAAGCATAAAGACTGATAATATTCATGACCTTGCATTAGATTTCTATATATAAACATACCCATACCTACAAATATATAGACAGTATATATACATATATATTTATATTCATTTATATACCCATCTACATATATCTACATATACATCCCTACATCCATTTGTGTGTGGTTGTGAGCATGCATAAGTGAATAAGGTTCCTCCAATAGAACATTTAGTAGCGATTGTGAAGCATCAGAGATCTGTCCCCCCAAAGCCCGAGACAGACGAAAGGGCGATCAAAGCCCAAGACCCCAGGAAGGACCCCGAGCCCAGAGTCCCCAGGACCACCCGAACAGGACGAGCCACTCGTCCACTCCCCAGATCCGACCAAGGGGAAGAACCGGACGAACCCCACCAGGGACCACACACAATGACCCCCCGGGGTCAACAGCGACAAATACACAGGCCCCCGCCAGAGCCCGCTGCACCGACGTAGCCCCAGGGCCGGTCACCGATGCTCGGGCACCGGGGACGCCCACCCCTCAGGCCCAGACCCGACAGGACCAGAGGACCCGAGCCCCACCAGGCAGCCACCAGGCCGAGCCGACCAACGCCCAAGCGCCCAGCCCCAGATAGTGAGGGTCCCAAGCACGCCCGCAGGCAGAGGAACACCCACCAGGGGGCCACGTGGCAAGAGCGCGACACTAGGTAGCCTCAGAAGTATCAGAGAGGGGGCAGTCCAAGTCCCAGCCTGACACTTAAACATTCATACACAGACACACTCATTCAGACCCACCCTCATCCTCACCCTCAGTCATAGAAAGACAAACAATAACGACACGCTCCATTCATAATCCCGAAGCACACTCTATACCCCCCAGGTCCAAGACATGTACCTGCTCCCTACATGGGGCAGCCCACATCCAAACCCAGGAGGTAGGCCCATTCATTCTGGGGTGGAGAGTAGCAGACATCCAAGATCCGGCCCACCCCGCGCCCCGCCGACAGGACAGGACAGGACACCCGAGCCCAAGCAGCCCCAGGGGGAGCGCACTGCCAGTCCCGCCCACGGCAAACCCGCAGGCCCCGAACCCCCCCACACCCCAGCACAACCCCTGACGGCCCACCCCCAGAATGTCCGCCAGGCAACCAGGGGGGTAAGAGAAAAATAAATAAATAATATATATATATATATATATAAATAAATACATAAATAAATAAAATTGAAATTAACAAATCAAGACCCCGATACACACACCCCCGTCCCCAAATGTACTGTTGGTGAGTGTTGTTCTAAAGTGTACTTAAAAAGGAAAGAGAAGGAGCAAAGGCTGGCATTGTACCAGTTTCCCCTCCACTCCAACTCTAACCCAAGCCCTAATTGTCTAAATGCATAATGTTGAGTGAGCATAGGCATGGGGGTGAGATTGGTGTCATCCCGCCACCCATAGCCATAGTGCTCAATCCATTCCCTATATGTGACTTTTCAAACTTACCCATCGAGCCTCCATGAAGAAAACAGCCTCCGGTAAGAAACTTGGCATTTTTACAGTTGCCGCTGTCCGCTCGAGCGTACGGTCACCCCAAACATAAAAAAATGTTTTAATCTCAACAAAGACTTTAGGAGCTGCAGTTTGGCTCATAAAAAATCCACTCAAGTAGTAACGAGGCTCATGTACAGCTGATTTTTTATCTGCCCGGTGTAGAAGAAACAAACGGAAAAGGAGCCAGCCGCTGCTCCCACTGCGTGTCTGCAGACATGTTCGATGAGAACAGACATCTGTTGACAAGCAGCCAACACAGTGCGGTAGGAGATTTTTTGCAGCGCGAAAAGCGTCTGGTGGAAACCCGGCATTAGACCTGACAAAGGAACAGACACTGATCATTTCACCTCCAGTTTGTCATCAACTCTAGTTAAAATATTGTCCAGTCAACCATGGATCAAAAGTGAACAATATTTTAAATTCCTGACACCATTTTCAAAACTTGGATCTGAGTGTCGAGACATTTCTTGTCTCCTAACATCCCATGAACTGATACATTTTAATATTGATACAAGAATTTATTGTTAAAGTTCAGAAGAAGTTGGTTTTCACAGTTTTTTGAGTCCAGTCTGGTTTTTTAGGGAGATGTCCTGCTGTACTGAACAGTCTTTCAATAATCTTTCAATAATCTTTCAATAAGGCCATGGGTGGTGTGTATCTTCTGGCTGAATCTTTGTGGTGGAATCCATTTTGAGTGTGTTAGTGGTGCTGTGGGTGCTCCCAGTTCAGTGACGTTTATACTAGAATATACGTCATTAGTCCAGTTCTTCTTGAAGGCAGGTCTAATGTTACCTGTCCACTTGCAGTGATTCAAATTGATTCAAATTGTTTCAAATTCAAATTCAACTCAAATTGTGTGTGTTTGTGTGTGTGACTGTTTTGTGGTTTCTAAGGACAGTGTTTTGTCAGGACAGTAATGAGCTGTTATCTGATTGTCTGAGTATAGCGTATTGCTGTCCTAACAAACCACTGTCCATTAAAACCACAAAACAGTCACACACACAAACACACACAATTTTAGTAGAACATGTTATATTTACATGTATATGTCTATCTGTACAGTATATGCATATATATACATGTATATGCATATATGTATATACACTGTACAGTACATGAATATGCATTTATGATATGCTTATATACATGTATATATGTATATTTGTGTGTATGTATATGACATAGATATCAATTTTATAAATAATGCAGGGATTGTTATGTATGACTTCAATATTATTAGTCACAGTTTTTAAATTTATAGTTTTCTTTCATTCAGCTAATTTTAATTTCATCTTAGTCCACCTATCATGAGAGGAGTTTTGTAAATACTCTGTCCATCCATCTTTCCTTTATGTGAGATGGATACTTTGGCCAAAAACAAACAATCATGTAATGTTTATTGGTTTACATGTGACAGCAGCTATCATCAAAATGTAGAATTTCCTCTAAATATAAGTATAACTGATCTGTTACAGATGTCATGTGAACACGTCCAGAGTCAGGAGATCGCAGGTAGCCAGAAGCACGATCAACTTCCTTTAAACACGAATACCAAGGTACATTTTAGTTCTTGTGTTCCTAAACAGAATTACTTGCTACGTGTGGTTTCATCAACCTTAATGTTCAATTATGTGTGTATAGGAGTGTATTGTGGTTTTTATGGACAGTTGTTTGTTTGGACAGTCATACGCTATAAACAATCAGACAATCAATCAGATAACAGCTCATTACTGTCCTGACAAAACACTGTCCTTAAAAACCACAAAACAGTCACACACACAAACACACAACAACTTCAGTTGAACATGTTATAT
>JBBPBX010063258.1:0-20582 GCA_038048925.1 Garcialebias charrua | reverse complement strand
AAAACTTCACCTGAATGCTTCCAACAGCGTCTAACAGAGTTGAAACAATAATAATCTCACAGCTTCAAATGATAAAAACATGCAGAATCTGCCTGCTTTGAACACTTCCAGCCAAAATCATTATCCTCAGAGTTTAAAACTTGGATCCACTTATGCAAACATGACGTTACAGTTCATGACTGAGACCACAGATATCAATAAACTTTCAGAACCACGTACGAAGGCCACCAGATGTAAGAATTATGAGGAGGTCAATATTAATACTGACCTCTTTATCCTTAATTAATCTACTTATTCAGATTGAATAGTAAATTCACGGATTCTGTTCTTTTTCAGTTTACCCAATATTTCTGTGATCTTTATGATGGATAAATAAACAGAGCCATTAAGTGACAAAGACGTTAACTTAGTTTGATATGTCAAAGAGACACTATCATTTATTTAGAATAAATCAACTAAATTAACACCATTACACTTGATTGACATGATTTCACTTTCTTTCAATTTAAAACGTCAGCACACTTAAATTCAACACAACAGACTTCAATATTGGATGTAAACATATTTAGTCTGAGGGCTCTTTAAACTTAAAATAGTTTCCAGCTTAGATTGAGAGGGGAAAGAATAGGAGGAAAGATTTAAGAAGAATTGGGAGGTTAAGAGAGGAAGTTTATCTTGCATTTATGAAACCAGATGACACTCTTCCGTACGCGTCCAGCTAAGATATCATCACACCTCCAGCAAGCAAACAGCTGCTCCTTTACCTTAAGACGTCCGCCTTGGTTCTGGTAAAGAGCTGTGGTCAACTTTAGACTGACAAGTCGTCGGTCCCGCAAGTCCAAGCTGGACTCCACGCGTGTTTACCTTGTCGGTGTCGGTGATACTCGCTTTCATCGGCAAAAGTCGTGGCAGTCGTGGTTTCTTGGCTCAAGATAATTTATTCCAGGAAGGAATAACAAACGCTCGTTCGAGGTGGACTCATAACAGCCTGTTATCAGTCCTTAGCTGAAGACGCAGGTCGTTAGCTCTTGACCAAAACGTACCCAGCTCTTGGGAAAGGTTCACATCTCTTTGAAATTCCCAACAAACTCTCGAAGCGTTCTCGCACAGTAAGAACTTAAAAAGCAGGAACAAAGAGAGGAGTGGACTTGCCTTATCAGGCCCAAGGTCAGCCAGAGCAGAGAGAGCTTTGTTTAGGGAACAGACAGAGAAAGCTGGAGCCTTGTTCATGATTAAACTGTCTTCTTATTTCTAAACAAAACAGTCGGGTCTCTGTGACCCGATATTTCCCTTTAACACAGCAGTGAAACACAGTTTAACTCTCAAAGAATAACACAGCTTAAAAGCACACATCATGAAAATGACAAAAGTTATTCTTTTGATCACATCAGCTTAAAATCAAAGATAGAAATAGTCTCTTATTGGTGACTATGTTATCAGATTATAGCTAAATGAATGATTTTGTAGTAAATGTCTTGCTTTACTGAGAGGTCAGTAAAGGTCATCACTGGACAGTTCAAAGACCTTAATTTGACCCTGGGTAGGTCCACTACACCAGGATAATTGCTTGCTCAGCCAATAACACTAGGGATGCTCACTATAAAAGGGCGTAGACTGCATATGTGTGTTGGTTGATATGTCTTTCAGCGATGCAATGACGCTTGTTTACGGACGCGTCACACCGCGCTTCCGTATTACATTTGCTGCATGCAGAGTACAGGTGAGGTTGGCTTCCTGCGCATTTACCGTAGCTCCATATGTGTAGTTTATTTATTTTTATATCGGCAGATAATTGTCAGCGCATTTACAGTCTTGTTGATGGTGAGTGAAGTGATTCCTCCTGCCAGCGTGTTGCTATGGGCGTTCCCGTTTGTGCGGGAGTGAGAGAACCTGATCGGTATGTGGAAAAAATCACGAGCCTTATGTTAATCAACTTGCTCTAAAGTATTTTTTACTATGGATTGTAGATTCATTTCCACAATCACCACTGCTGCTTTGCCGGGTTTTGAAATAACCTCAGAGACGTTGCTCGTCCTACAAACATTTGGAGCGGCGTGGACACACCCACGCCAAGAGACAGAAGAGAGAGCTGAGGCTTTTTTACGTAGCACCTGCTTGTGTGCTGCTGACCGTTCTTGGATTTTATCATATTTTTACTGAGTTCTTTTACCTGTCATTTATTAGAAGTTTGAGCACTTGTCTTTTTCTCTTTTGTTTAAATTATTTATTTCATTTTTTATCCTGCAGATTGGCGAGGTGCGTGTGGCCTGGATGGTGACGTCTCCTTTTGTGTGATTGCAGTCCCCAGCACAGACAGGTGGAGGGATTCAACAAGTGTGTGTGTTCCTGTTTTTGCTACGGACTGAGGACTATCATGAGTTTTTAACCAACGGAGTGAGGACCTTTTGGGAAGTGAGGACTTTTTCTCGGTCCTCACTTTGTTTTCAATGGAAACAAGCTCTACTACCCTTATAGATGCTACTCTCAATTTTCTGTGACGGTCCTCACTTTTGATGTAAAACGAGTTTTGAGCACCTGACATCTTACACAGATTTGCTCTCTGAGTCCCTCTACAGCCCCAGTCTGCTACTGCAGTCTGAAATTAACTCCTCCCATGAGTGGGTATGCTGAATCTCCCCCCACTGCTTTTCTCTATTCCTCCCCCTATGGGTGTTATGTTATCACACATGCTTTTGGGATCAGTAGGGGAGGGTTTTATGTCACCAACAACTTTGTTTAACAATGGGAGTGAAATGGAATGGAATTTGCTTTTGGGTGAAGGCAAGGGGGGGCACACAGGACAGGTCTCCAATCTGTCACAGAGACACAGACAAAGAGACATCCAGAGAAAATTTACAGTCGCTCAGAAGAGCCTAAAAAGGGATTCAAACTGAGGATTATCAATAATAATTGATCATATGTATTTGTCATGCTAAATCCTTACTGGTAATCAGTGTGGGGAGTTTTTAATAATACAGATCAGATTGATGTGATTAGGCAGTCATATAGTCACATGTCTGTAAATGTATTACTGTATTATTAATACTATAATTAAAAGTGAGCCGTGCAAATTTGTTTGGATCAAACAAGTAGCCCTTTGTGTCACTCAGTCCCTCTGAAATAGCTTAGTCTCATAAAGGTTTGTGACCCCTGTACTATAACATACAATATCATACCATACCATACCACTTTTTTTATAAAGCACTCAAAACAGCAGCAAGACCAACCAAAGTGCTATGCAATGCATGCTGTCAGATGGATGATGCAAACAAACAGTTTTAGAGTTATCATTTTCCTAACTGTATTTAACATATATGACTAGCATTTTTTGTACTGTTATCAGAGTCAGAGAGTCTTTATTGTCATTTGCACCACATGTGGTACATGTGATGAAATGAGATTATATACACAGGGTCCCAGTTACATCCAACAACATGCAAGAGAAAAACAGTAATAACACCTAGGATTAACTAAGAAAAACATCAGCTAGTAATACACTAAGCCCTAATGTAGTAGAAAAACATCATTATAAACAGCAGCACGAACACGAGTCTGTATGAGCAGATGGTCACAGATGAACACAGCAACAAGAAACCAGATCAGCATGATGTGATATTTTGCAATGTTTATTCTTATTATTTATTTATTCATGAGTCTAACAGCCTCAGGGTAGAAGCTGTTCCTCAGTCTAGTGGTTCTACATTTAATGCTCCTCAACCTCCGTCCTGAGGGGAGTGGAGCAAAGAGTGAGTGTGCTGGGTGAGTGGGGTCTTTCATGATGCAAGTGGCTCTTTTCTTGCATCTGGAGGTCAATATGACCCCGTTTTGGGGGGTGAAACAAAGGGGCTTTTACGCCTGCATTTTCCAGCATACAATTACCCGTATGATGATGATGATGTGGAGCTTCTGGCTGACTCCTAATTATCACTGCCTTGCTATTCTGGACAGTGTTACTCCTAACGAACCCGCTGTGGGCCCGTTTACCCCTGTTCACCTTGGTTAACTAATCAAACTCGAGAACTCAGGCGCTCTTGTCTGAAAACAGAATGCCTGTGGAAGAGGACTGGTTTGGTTGCCCACCGGGAATATTTTAAAGAGGTCCGTGAAGCTTATAACAAGGCAGTTAGTGAATCTTTCAACCTTTATTTATACAGGTTAGTCTCGTTGAGCCACGTGGACTCATTTGCAAGAGAGACCTGATTTCTAACAAAGAGTGAAGAGAAATAAAGGAGTTAACAACAAGTCAACAGAAAAAACAGAACAACACTATGCAAAAAAAGAAAATCAACAGTCTACATACATACAATATCAACAATGTGACATAATGTGATGCCAGGTCATCTTATTTTAGCAATATCCTTCACCAGAACAAAAACAATCCTAAAGTGTTATTTAATACTATCAGCAGTATTGTATCTCCTCCAGCACACCATGCTTCATTAACTTCAAACAATGACTGTAACATGTTCCTCAGTTTTTTTCATAAAGAAGTTGATGGACCTGAAATCAAATATATCTCGTAGCTTTGCTACCTTTCTTGAAGAGCCTCAGTGTTTTGCCATTTTCTTCTTTTGTTCCGATTTCATTAAATGACCTGACCTCATTAGTTGGCAAAATGAAACTCTCTACTTGTTCATTGGAAATATTACCCAGCTCTTTGCTTGTTCAGACTCTAACCTGTATTGACTCAACAGTGTTGGCGATGATTACCATAACAACTTCCTGAACTAAGGGTTTGTCCCATTATATTTTAAAACAGCAGAAGTGACCCCTCTCTTAAAGAAACCTAATCTTGACTCTGGCTCCTTTTCTAACTTCTGTCCGATAACTAAACTGCCTTTTCTCTTATTTTTTCAAAGTAATTTACTAATTACAGTACTTGAAAAAGTTGTAGAAATCCAACTCAGATCCTGGTTCTGTCAGCTACAGATCTCTGATCCCTTTCAGTCTGGTTTTCTAAAACACCATTCCACTGAAACGGCATTAGTAAAAGTCCACAAAAATATGTTAATGGTTGCCGATGATGGGAAATGCTCTGTGTTGGTCCTGGGTTAGGGTTAGGGTTAGTGGGTTAGGGTTAGGTTTAGGGTTAACCCTAACCCTAACCCTAACCCTGTACAATTAGAATCTGAGTGAGAGAGGTTTTATTGTTATTTCAGCTAAATACAATGACATATTGAAACAAAACAGCCTCTCGGGGATACTCCAAGAGTATTGGTTACCAGTCCTTTTGATACTGGCAGTTAGGTTTCTGTATGACCGGTGTCAGAGCTTGGTCCACATTGCCGGCACTAAGTCAGGCTAGTTCCCGATAAGAGTTGGACTACGCCAAGGTTTCCCTTTATCACCAATTCTGTTCATAAGTTTTATGGACAGAATTTACAGGTGCAACAAAGGTGTTGAGGGGATCTGTTTCAGTGACCTTAGGATTGTATCACTGCTTTAGCAGTTGATGTTGTGGTCATGTTGACTTCATCAAGTCGT
Organism: Garcialebias charrua; assembly: GCA_038048925.1. Lineage (NCBI taxonomy): Eukaryota > Metazoa > Chordata > Actinopteri > Cyprinodontiformes > Rivulidae > Garcialebias > Garcialebias charrua. The sequence continues at coordinate 15,098 of JBBPBX010063258.1, read as the reverse complement.
GATCTACAGCTTTCACTTGAACGGTTCACAGCCGAGTGGGACACGGCCGGGATGAAGATCAGTTCCTCCAAATCTGAGGCCATGGTCTTGATCCGGAAAAGGGTAGAGTGCCTTCTTTAGGTCGGGGTGGAGGTCCTTCTCGAAGTGGAGTAGTTTAAGTGTCTCAGGGTCTTGTTCACGATTGAAGGAAAAATGGAGCAGGAGATCCATAGACAGATAGGTGCTGCTTCTACAGTTGAGCAGGCGTTACACCAGTCTGTTGTGGTGAAGAGAGAGCTGAGCAAAAATGCAAAGCTCTCAATTTACTGGTCGATCTACGTTCCTACCCTCATCTATGGTCATGAGCCTTGGGTTGTGACCAAAAGAACAAGATCGTGGATACAAGCGGCCAAAATGAGTTTTCTCCGCAGGGTGTCTAGGCTCTGCAATAGAGATAGGGCGAGAAGCTTGATAATCCTTGAAGGACTCAGAGTAGAGCTGCTGCTCCTCCATGTTCAGAGGAGCCAGCTGAGGTGGCTCGGGCATCTGGTCAGGATGCCTCCTGGACACCTCCCTATGGTGTTCCGGACACGTCCCACCAGGAGGAGGCCAGGAGGAAGACCCAGGACACGCTGGAGGTACTATGTTTCTCAGCTGGCCTTGGAACGCCTTGGGATTCCCCCAGAGGAGCTGGCCCAAGTGGCTGGGGAGAGGGAAGTCTGGGCCTCCCTGCTTAGGCTGCCACCCCCACAATCTTATCCCGGATAAGCGGTAGAAAATGGATTGATGGATGGATGAATGGATGGATGGATGGATGGATGGACATACCTATAAGTGCCTAAATGACCTTGCACCCCTCTACCTCTCTGAGCTTCTGGAACCATATGTTCCCTCTCTGGGCCCTGAGATAATGAGATCATCCGATCAGCTGCCTTTGGCTGTTCCAAAAACTAGACCGAAGCTCAGAGGAGATTGGGCGTTTTCAGTCATCGTCCCCAAACTCTGGAGCAACCTGTCCCCCAACATTAGGCAGGCCACCTTCCTTCCTGTGTTCAAATCCATGCTAAACACTAATCTGTTTTCTCTGGTGTTTCACACTTTGTGAGCTGATGTAGTATATTTTGTCCTGTGTTTTCATTTTCAATGCTTTTAATTTTTTGTATTACTTTTAGTGTGTTATTGTTTCTGTAATTTCATTCTCTATTAATTTTTTTCCATGTATATATATATATATATGTGTATATATATGTATATATTTTTTTTCTATGTATATATATATATATATATATATATATATATATGTATATATATATATATATATATATATATATATATATATACGTAGAAAACCTTGTAAATAAACTTAAAGATAAACTGGGTTTCTTTTTCAGAAACAGATCATGTCTAACACTAAATGCTAAGAAATGCCTTGAAACTGTGACTTTCCTTCCCTCCATTGATTACGGTAACATTATCAACATGAACGCTCCAACAAGCACCCTGCAGATGTTGGATACTGTCTATCATGGTGCACTAAGATTCATAACTGGCTGTGATTATCATACCCACCACTACACCCTACACTGGTTAACTGGTCATCATTAACCTCATGCAGACTCTTGCACTGGTACATTTTCATCTTCAAATCACTTCTTGGTCTGCTGCCTTCATATCCTCTCACATGTCCCTGCATGAGTGCAGCTACAGTGTGTGCTCTCAAGATATGATTACCTGCAGTGTTCCATCAGTGAGGACTGAACTTATTGGCAAAAGAGCCTTCTCCCTCTCCACTCCTGCTTCCTGGAATATCTTTCAAAAAGATCTGAAGCTCTCGACCTTGACTTCTCTAAATTGCTTTAAGAATCTGATGGAATATTGGCAAAAACCACTGCAGACATGTTCCTGTTTTTGATTTTTTTTAACATCTGCCTTATAATCTGTCTGTTTTGCTACTTTGACATCTTTGTTTTAACTTGATTAAAAAAATAAATTTAAACATCTATATTCCTCTCTTAAGATAGTCTATTATTGATTGTCCAAGGAATATCTGCTGTTGTCATCATTCTTTGTTTGTAGCGAGGTCTCTCTTGTAAACGAGTCCTCGAGGCTCAGTGGGATTAACTTGCCTAAATAAAGGTTTAATGAATGTGATCAAGTTTATTCCCCCGTATTCAGATGTTTATTTTCTAAGAGTCACAAAACTCGCAGGATGTGGTCGACATGAGGTCACGACCTAGCTCGTGAATTTTTGTGTCTCTACATCTTTTACCCTAGGATTTATGGGTACTTGTATTTTGGACGAATCTGGGGTGAACCCCGCTTAGTTTAACACCCTAAACGGTGTCCGATCTGAGCGGGGTCAACACCTACGCATCCGTCAGAGGCCCGAGAACAACATACTCAAAAATCAGCCTCCTAGCACCTTTCTAAAAAAATGAACTGGGATTGTTTCTGACCATGTCAAAACACTGTGTTGGATTACGAACCTTACCCCATTTGTGACCCCAGGCTGGAAACATGAAAAAACAGTTATGAAAAAAATGACAAGATGGATGTGTTCCACTCTCCCCCCAATGTTGACACCTCAAATCTGGGGTCCCTAAACGCTTTTGTTCCCGAGTTAGGAACTTAAATAATGTTGGCCCCCAAAAACTGCCTTTTCTGAACATATTTTGTAAATTCGGACCCTTTCCCGTACACGTACGTGCATGAACCTTTCTCACTCTTTTAGGGCTTCCTCCATGTACATGTGATTCAAATCTGGAGTCTCCAGGACTTCGGGATCCTGAGTTATGAGTTTTTTTCTGCAACACTATTTTTCACAAAAAATACACCTGACCGGTCTTTGCGGGCCGTTTGGTGGTCTTATGGTGCACGTAGGAAGGCCAAATTTTCAGGGTAAATGTGGCCTATCCTGATCTAGATCTCCAGCAAATTTGGTCCAGTTCCTTGCTTCCTACAGGGAGATACAGGCTGCAGAAGGTGTAAAAAAAAGTGGCGGGAATTGTCCACAGGCCTCCGCTTGTTCAAAAGTTAATTAAGGTACCTTACCTTTGACCTAGCACCACCAAATTGACAGGATCTCTTAAGCGCAACCGTTTCTACCAGTTTCTATAGTTTTGTGGCTCTGGTCAATTCCTGTGGCCCGTGGCGGCCTGATGAACACAGACCTAAATGCAATGTAAGTCAATGGGCAATGTAAGTTAATGGGCCTACAGCTCCAATTTTGCGGGTTAATTGTAGTGCCGAGGAAGGGAATTTTGTGTCCCTAGCTGCTTTCTTCTATGAATTACGGGCATTTATATATTAGCCTGACCTTTTGACCTTTAGAGGTTAGAGGGCCTGTTGAGGCACTTAGAAACGTTGAAAAGGGCAGAAACTCACAGGACTTGATCAGCGTATCACCCTGACTGCGTGCTGTGTGTTTGGGGTCAATTCTCATTTTCCTTGACCTTTTGACCTTTCAACATCGGAAGGTCATAGCTCCTCTTAAAAAGCTCGCAAAGGGCTGAAACTCACAGGGCCTGATCAGCTAGACCCCCTGACAACACTCAGTGAGTTTGGTGTTGCTCGTCCATTCACGCTATGATTTATGGGTACCTGAAATTTGACCAAAATCGGGTTTCTGGTTCAACCTCTAAACGGAGGCCTAGAGTCACAAAACTCGCAGGGTGTGGTCGACATGAGGTCACGACCTAGCTCGTGAATTTTTGTGTCTCTACATCTTTTACCCTAGGATTTATGGGTACTTGTATTTTGGACGAATCTGGGGTGAACCCCGCTTAGTTTAACACCCTAAACGGTGTCCGATCTGAGCGGGGTCGACGCCTACGCATCCGTCAGAGGCCCGAGAACAACATACTCAAAAATCAGCCTCCTAGCACCTTTCTAAAAAAATGAACTGGGATTGTTTCTGACCATGTCAAAACACTGTGTTGGATTACGAACGTTACCCCATCCATGATCCCAGGCTGGAAACATGAAAAAACAGTTATGAAAAAAATGACAAGATGGATGTGTTCCACTCTCCCCCCAATGTTGACACCTCAAATCTGGGGTCCCTAAACGCTTTTGTTCCCGAGTTAGGAACTTAAATAATGTTGGCCCCCAAAAACTGCCTTTTCTGAACATATTTTGTAAATTCGGACCCTTTCCCGTGCACATACGTGCATGAACCTTTCACACTCTTTTAGGGCTTACTCCATGTACATGTGATTCAAATCTGGAGTCTCCAGGACTTCGGGATCCTGAGTTATGAGTTTTTTTCTGCAACACTATTTTTCACAAAAAATACACCTGACTGGCCTTTGCGGGCCGTTTGGTGGTCTTATGGTGCACGTAGGAAGGCCAAATTTTCAGGGTAGATGCGGCCTATCCTGATCTAGATCTCAAGCAAATTTGGTCCAGTTCCTTGCTTCCTACAGAGAGATACAGGCTGCAGAAGATGTAAAAAAAAAGTGGCGGGAATTGTCCACAGGCCTCCGCTTGTTCAAAAGTTAATTAAGGTACCTTACCTTTGACCTAGCATCACCAAATTGACAGGATCTCTTAAGCGCAACCGTTTCTACCAGTTTCTATAGTTTTGTGGCTCTGGTCAATTCCTGTGGCCCGTGGCGGCCCGATGAACACAGACCTAAATGCAATGTAAGTCAATGGGCAATGTAAGTTAATGGGCCTACAGCTCCAATTTTGCGGGTTAATTGTAGTGCCGAGGAAGGGAATTTTGTGTTCCTAGCTGCTTTCTTCTATGAATTACGGGCATTTATATATTAGCCTGACCTTTTGACCTTTAGAGGTTAGAGGGCCTGTTGAGGCACTTAGAAATTTTGAAAAGGGCAGAAACTCACAGGACTTGATCAGCGTATCACCCTGACTGCGTGCACTGGCTGTCTCAAAACTTCCTCCACCTAAACACAGATAAAACTGAATGCATTTTATTTGGTGTACACGGTGACGCCAGCAACATCCTTCCCAGTCCCAATTTTGGTCTTCCCCTCCCCCACTTCAACCCGGTAGTTAGAAATCTTGGAGTGCAGCTTGACTCCAACTTAAAGTTTGATAAACAGATCAGTTCTGTTGTCAAAACCAGCTTCTTTCAGCTCCGTCTGCTCTCTAAAGTAAAGTCACTCCTCAGCCATAGTGATCTGGAGAAGGCCATTCATGCCTTTGTGACATCCAGACTTTACTATTGTAATGCTTTGTATGTTGGTATTAATCAATCCTCCATCTCCCGTTTACAGCTTGTTCAAAACTCTGCCGCCCGCTTTTTGACCAACACACGGAAATATGAACACATCACTCCTGTCCTGAATAAAAATGGATTCCAATCTTACATTTGAATATCACATTAAGCATCTGTTTAAAACTTGCTTCTTCCATCTTCGAAACAAATACAGCCACACTGCTGCTACTGGACAAAAACTTGATTAGTTAGATTGTAAACAGTCTGTTGCTGCTTATTGTTCTGACTGTTATTATATTTATTAGGATTTTTATTATTGTTAATATAGTTTATTTATTGTAGAGTGCTGGTTATTTAAAATATCATCCAAATGAGTCACATTTATTTATTACTACAATACAATACAAACATATTTTTGGCATATTTTCAAAATAAACATTTTGTAAGTCTTTATTTTGTCTTTTTTTTGTACCAAAAATAAACCGAAAATAAACCGAACCGAGCCCTCCTTGTAGTTGAACCGAACCGAAATGTGATTTTAGCGTACCGTTACACCCCTAGTGTCTGGGCTCTGCAGTAGAGATAGGGCGAGAAGCATGATCATCCTTGAGGGACTCAGAGTAGAGCTGCTGCTCCTCCATGTTCAGAGGAGCCAGCTGAGGTGGCTCGGGCATCTGGTCAGGATGCCTCCTGGACACCTCCCTAGTGAGGTGTTCCAGACACGTCCCACCAGGAGGAGGCCAGGAGGAAGACCCAGGACACGCTGGAGGGACTATGTTTCTCAGCTGGCCTGGGAATGCCTTGGGATTCCCCCAGAGGAGCTGGCCCAAGTGGCTGGGGAGAGTGAAGTCTGGGCCTCCCTGCTTAGGCTGCCACCCCCGCAATCTTATCCCGGATAAGCGGTAGAAAATGGATTGATGGATGGATGGATGGATGGATGGATGTACCTATAAGTGCCTAAATGGCCTCGCACCCCTCTACCTCTCTGAGCTTCTGGAACCATATTCATTCATTCATTCAACCTTTATTTATACAGGCTAGCCTCGTTGAGTCACGGGGACTCATTTACAAGAGGGACCTGTCTCACTCACACCCAGGGTCAATTTAGAGTTACCAATCAGCCTAACATACATGTTTTTGGACTGTGGGAGGAAACCGGAGCACCCGGAGAAAACCCACGCATGCACGGAGAGAACATGCAAACTCCACCCAGAAAGACCCCCAGACCAGGATTTGAACCAGGGACCTGCTCGCTGAGAGGCAGCAGCTCTACCAGTTGTGCCACCGTGCTGCCATATGTTCCCTCTCGGGGCCCTGAGATCATGAGATCATCCGATCAGCTGCCTTTGGCTGTTCCAAAAACTAGACCGAAGCTCAGAGGAGATTGGGCGTTTTCAGTCATCGTCCCCAAACTCTGGAGCAACCTGTCCCCCAACATTAGGCAGGCCACCTTCTTGTGTTCAAATCCATGCTAAACACTAATCTGTTTTCTCTGGTGTTTCACACTTTGTGAGCTGATGTAGTATATTTTGTCCTGTGTTTTCATTTTCAATGCTTTTAATTTTTTGTATTACTTTTAGTTTTTACTTTTAGTTACTTTTATTTCTAGGCGCAGCCAAGGTGTTGAGAGGATCCGTTTTGGTGGCCTTAGAATCGCTTCTCTGTTTTTTGCAGATGATGTGGCCCTATTGGCTTCATCAGATCGTGATCTACAGCTTTCGCTGGAGCGGTTTGCAGCCGAGTGTGATACGGCCGGGATGAGGATCAGTTCCTCCAAATCCGAGGCCATGGTCTTGAGCCGGAAAAGGGTAGCATGCCCTCTCCGGGTCGGGGGTCCTGCCCCAAGTGGAGGAGTTTAAGTATCTCGGGGTCTTGTTCACGAATGAGGGAAAACTGGAGCGTGAGATCGATAGGCGGATAGGTGCAGCATCCGCAGTGAAGCGGGCGCTGTACCGGTCTGTCGTGGTGAAGAGAGAGCTGAGTCAAAAGGCAAAGCTCTCAATTTACCGATCGATCTACGTTCCCACCCTCATCTATGGTCATGAGCTAAGTCTGGTCCTCTGGACATTCAAAAAACAAAACAAAACAAAGCAAAAAACAACAACTGTAGAAACGTTTCGTCTTTCGTCCAAAAGACTTCCTCAGTCTGAGAAGCTGTATTCAGCTCAGTCTTATATATAGCACCCTCTCACAGTGTTACAAAACCAGTTTGCTGATGACTGTCGAAACCAGCTGCTCACATGATCAAGGAGGACCATCAGCTTGACGATGGATCGTTAGCACCCGGGCAGCACGGTGGTACAACTGGTAGAGCTGCTGCCTCTCAGCGAGAAGGTTGCCGGTTCAAATCCCGGTCCGGGGGCCTTTCTGGGTGGAGTTTGCATGTTCTCCCCGTGCATGCGTGGGTTTCCTCCGGGTACTCCGGTTTCCTCCCACAGACCAAAAAACATGCATGTTATGCTGATTGGTAGCCTGGCCCTCGCCATTCCTACGCAGCTCCGCTCAATTCTCATTTCCCTTCACTGCTGGGTCTGGCATTTCTCCCATCCACAAGGATGTCTCCGGTAGGTTTTGACCGGACCAATCAGAGAACAGAAGGCGGAGTTTTGAACGACGTCGACTGACGTCGTCATTCAAAATGGCTGCCGCCACGAAGGAATTTTCAATAAAACAAGGTAAAAAACTATTATTTCTCTGCTGAGAAAAAATAGATTTCATAGCTGACGTTATATCAGAAGTGTTCCTGAGCAATCAGAGAGCAGAAGGCGGAGTTTTGAACGATGTCGACTGACGTCGTCATTCAAAATGGCTGCCGCCACGAACGAATTTTCATCAAAACAAGGTAAAAAACTATTATTTCTCTGCTGAGAAAAAATATAGTTCATAGCTGACGTTATATCAGAAGTGTTCCTGAGCTTAACAGTTCCTAAATCAATTCACGAAATGGTCAAATCTGCTGGATATTAAATAGTTTCGGTTTGATATTTTCCAAACAGCCTCGGGTGCGCTACGAAAATAAATGATAAAAAATCGAATTTTATCTCAAATGTTTCATCTAGGCCAACAGTCAGTAAATTAAAGACATATAATTACACACTGGTGGCAGAAAAAATATCCACCGAGTGGTTTCTGAGCAATTTATCTGATAGCCTGGACCTCGTCAGGCTAAACTAACAAAACTCTGCCTCCTGTTCTCTGATTGGTCCATTCAAAAATCTCCAGGAGAAATCGTTGTCTATGGCAGAGATGCCAGACCCTAGTCCAAAGCGAAGTGAAGGACATGGGTCTGGTATCAACCAGGCTAGCTGATTGGTGACTCTAAATTGACCCTAGGTGTGAGTGAGTGAGTGGATGGTTGTTTGGTGTGAGTGAGACAGGTCCCTCTTGTAAATGAGTCCCCGTGACTCAACGAGGCTAGCCTGTATAAATAAAGGTTGAATGAATGAATGAAAAAGCACCCTGATGGTTGTTTGCTATTCACAGAGGGCTGAGTGATACTAGCAATAACAGCATTGTAAGAGGGGGACAGTTGAACCCGGAGGCCTCCACCCCTCTTTAATGATGGACGGTTTCTTTTCACAAAGATGGCCTCTTTTACTCCTTTCTCAAACCATCGTTCCTCTCTATCAAGGATGTGAACATCTTCATCCCTGAAAGAGTGACCGCTGGCCTGGAGATGAGTGTAGACCGCAGAGTCCTGACCTGATGAAGTTGATCTTCTGTGCTGGGCCATCCTTTTGGCCAGTGGCTGTTTAGTTTCCCCAATATAAGACTGATCACAGCCCTCCTGACACTGAACAGCATACACAATATTACTCTGTCTGTGCCGGGGGACTGGATCTTTGGGATGAACCAGTCTTTGCCGTAATGTATGTAATCTATCCGTATGTTGCGGGAGTGTTGGAGACATTGAGACGTTTATTTTCTAAACACAACGTCCCAGTGGCTTTTAAACCCCAAAATACATTACGGCAAAGACTGGTTCATCCCAAAGATCCAGTCCCCCGGCACAAACAGAGAAATATTGTGTATGCTGTTCAGTGTCAAGAGGGCTGTGATGGTAAATAGTTCAGACATGGTTGGGAAACATCTCCAAAACTTGCTCTGTGCTGTTCATCATTCTTTAGTTTGTAGCAGGTCGCTTTTGTAAATGAGCCCTCGAGGCTCAATGAGATTTACCTAACTAAATAAAGGTTGAATGAATGAAAAAAAGCTGACTCATTCAACAGACGAACATCCCCCACATCCCATTAACATTGGAATGTGAGATTCCTCACCTAGATTATTGAGCATGCATCAGGGCAATGTGGGGGGGGGTTGCTACTCAAAGGGACTCAGAGAGACAAAAAGACATAGATCTTTTTCATGATACATGTATTCTAATTCTTTGGGATGTACTGTATATGTATTGCTATAAACACAAATAATTTTATGGTATTTTTAAAGGTTGTTCCACTTTTATTAAATAATTTAAGCTTTGTTCTTAGGTGGAAAGCAATTTCATCTGTCCAGAAAAAAAACCTGACTGAAATGCAGAACCACTCTGATCATGCTAAGGACAGCTTCTCAGATAGAGAGGAGCTTCACATAATTCAACTTCCAAATCCTGTCAAAACACACGTGATTTACGGCTTTCACTGGAGCGGTTTGCAGCCGAGTGTGATGCGGCCGGGATGAGGATCAGTTCCTCCAAATCCGAGGCCATGGTCTTGAGCCGGAAAAGGGTAGCATGCCCTCTCCGGGTCGGGGATGAGGTCCTGCCCCAAGTGGAGGAGTTTAAGTATCTTGGGATCTTGTTCACAAATGAGGGAAAACTGGACCGTGAGATCGATAGGCGGATAGGTGCAGCGTCCGCAGTGAAGCGGGCGCTGTACCGGTCTGTCGTGGTGAAGAGAGAGCTGAGTCAAAAGGCAAAGCTCTCAATTTACCGATCGATCTACGTTCCCACCCTCATCTATGGTCATGAGCTTTGGGTTGTGACCGAAAGAACAAGATCTCGGATACAAGCGGCTGAAATGAGTTTTCTCCGCAGGGTGGCTGGACTCTCCCTTAGAGATAGGGTGAGAAGCTCAGTCATCCGGGAGGGACTCGGAGTAGAGCCGCTGCTTCTCCACATCGAGAGGAGCCAGTTGAGGTGGCTCGGGCATCTGGTTAGGATGCCTCCTGGACGCCTCCCTGGTGAGGTGTTCCGGGCATGTCCCACCGGGAGGAGACCCAGAGGAAGACCCAGGACACGCTGGAGGGACTATGTTTCTCGGCTGGCCTGGGAACGCCTTGGGATTCCCCCAGAGGAGCTGCTCCAAGTGGCTGGGGAGAGGGAAGTCTGTGCCTCCCTACTTAGGCTGCTACCCCCGCGACCCGACCCCGGATAAGCAGAAGAAGATGGATGGATGGATGGATGGGTTTATCTGAGGAAAATTTAAGATTAACATTGAATGAAATCATCAGGTGATCAGTAAATGGGAGTTCATCAGAAGAACAGTTAAGAGGAGAAAGAATGAAGAGTTTAACTTAGCAGAGTCCTGCTTGATTAATAATCCAAACTAGTATTTCTAAATTGTGAACTATAAAATGTAGTAATACTGTACAGTATTCAGGTGACAATGTACTCTGCTGAGACTTATACTTCATGTGATGTGTTCTGCTCCCAGCTCAAAGAGGCACTGTCTCCTGCTGACTAGAGGCGAACAGATTAACTGCTTCAGATGAAATATTAAGCAATGTGATTATGTGGTCACCTAATACTGTATACAGTGAGGACGGAGGTTGAGGAGCATCAAATGTAGAACCACTAGACTAGCTATGTTTCCATCCAATTTAAATTCGATTTTTGAGCGAATTTTAGAAAATTTCGCTAAAATGTAAATTAAAATTATGAGGATCAGAAGTGTTTCCATTAACTGGCTTGAAGCGCATCTGCAATGCCACGCAAAGCGTCTCTACGTCAGACGTCAGCGTCATTACGTCACACGTCAGCGCCATACGTCAGACGTCAGCGTTACGCACTTCCACAGTAAACAGGAAGTAGCGTTTGAAAACAGACATCTCGGCAAAATGGAGAGAATATTTCAGGTATGTGTTGCTATCGGGCAAGTTGTATTTATTCTGTCATGCCAACTAGTTTTAGCGATGTTACATGTTGTCCGGAGCGGAAACAGCTGATCAGTCACGTGACGTGAATGTTCGCTGCGGCAGAACTGAGTCGGCTAATCTGTTTCCATCTGTCGTTTAGCCGACTCAGCTCTGAATCGACTCCCCAAAAACTACCTCAAGCGAGCGTATAAACTTTAGAGCGACTTAGAGGAAGTTAACTCGAATTATGCCGTTTCCATTTAGCTTTTCTGATGCGATGCTTCATAATGCGCACCTAGAAACCTTGATGGAAACACGCCTACTGAGGAACAGCTTCTACCCTGAGGCTGTTAGACTCATGAATGAATAAATAAAAATAAAATAAACACTGCAAAATATCACATCATGCTGATGCTGATCTGTTTTCTTGTTGCTGTGTTCATCTGTGACCATCTGCTCATACAGACTCATGTTCGTGCTGCTGTTTATAATGATGTTTTTCCACTATATTAGGGCTTAGTGTATTACTAGTTGATGTTTTTCTTAGTTAATTCTAGATGTTATTACTGTTTTTCTCTTGCATTTGTTGTTGGATGTAACTGGGACCCCGTGTACATAATCTCGTTTTCATCACATGTACCACATGCGGTGCAAATGACAATAAAGACTCTCTGACTCTGACTCTAGCCGTGTTTCCATCAAGGTTTCTAGCTGCGCAATTTGAAATAGCGCAGCAGAAAAGCTTAATGGAAACGGCAAATTGCGAGGTTACTTCCTGAATTACGCTAAAAAGTTTTTACGCTCGCTTGAGGTGGTTTTTGGGATTTGAGATGCGCTAAACGACAAATGGAAACACATTTTCCGACTCATTTCTGACGTAGCGAAAATTCACGTCACGTGACGTTCAGCTGTTTCCGCTCCGGACAACATGTAACATCGCTAAAACTAGTTGGCATGACAGAATAAATACAACTCGCCCGATAGCAACACGTACCTGAAATATTCTCTCGATTTTGACGAGATGTGTGGCCGGGTTCTGTTTTCAACTGCTACTTCCTGTTTACTGTAGACATGCGCAGTGCTGACGTCTGACGTAATGACGCTGACGTCTGACGTAATGACGCTGTGCGCGGCTTGGTAGAAGCGCTTCAAGCCAGCAGATGGAAACACTTCTGATCTGCATTAATTTGTATTTACATATTTGCGAGGTAGCTCAAAATACGAAATGAAAATGGATGGAAACACAGCTTCTGACTCTGAAACTGTCTGTCTGACTCCTGTGACAGTCTTTGGGAGGTGTGGTACTCATTTAAAAGTCTGGGAGTCGTGGCTCATCAGCCAGTTATCCAATCAGAGCTGTGTATCCTAAAGCTTGCAAGCTGCAAGGTGAGTTGGTGCAAGCAAACTTTCAGTTCTGCAATTTCCAGCTAGAGGATGGATACATTACAGTCTCACCACAAGAAATGTGCTGAACAATTAATCAAAACAAAGGTAAGACAGAATGTTTTGCTTTGTGATTTTAATTTCTGTATTTTATTTTTTATTTTTTTTTAACCAGTGTAGCCTGGACAGTGTAATATTGGACTCTTTGCTAGTTCAGGCTTGAAGCAACAAAATATTAACTGAAATGCTTTCTGCATGACAAGTTTAGTTGACTTTTGCTAAAAAAAAAAAAACAATTGCCGGAAAATGTGACTACATGTTTAGACTTGCATGTAAGAAGCGTTTTGTGTATGTGTGTGTGTGAGAGAGAAATTAATCTTTTCTTTTCTACTTTTTAGGTAAAATCTTACAAAATAGAAACATCATACATTATTGATGACTTCAGTAAAAATCAACCATCTTCAGGTAATCATCATTTCAATGCTGCAAATTTTAAAGCTGTTTTTTTAAGTTAAAACTATTAATATTGACAAAGTTGAGACTTTTATGGCAAGAAAGTTCATGCTCTATAATCCAGGTACCAAAGCCAATAATTTTCAGTCGGGTCATCTGGAAAGTTAATTAATGATAAGCTAGTCTAAAGAGATGTGTTTTCAGAGCAGTCTTGAACAGAGAAAAGGAAGTAGCGATTCAAAGGTCTGGCGGTAGAAAGTTCCAGAGGTAAGGGGCAGAGCAGGTGAAGGCCCTGCTCCCCGTGGTGGAGAGGCGGGCAGGGGGTGCATGGAGATGCAGCCAAGAGGAGGATCTGAGAGAGCGTGATGGGATGGAGATTTGTACGAGATCAGATAGATAAGGAGGGGCATGGTAAATGGATGGTAAATGGCGCTTATTTATATAGCGCTTTCCAGCTCCCTATGAGGGGCCCCAAAGCGCTTTACAATACCAACCATCCACCCATTCATACACACATTCATACACCGGTAGCGGCAGACTGCCATGCAAGGCGCTATCCAGTCCTGATGGGTTTCTGCTGGGGGAAAAAAGAGGATGCCAGATTGTTGCTATCAATTCTGCTTTTGTTTTGGGTTCCAGTTTTCACGATTTAAAAAGGTTACTGGTTACTGACTGAGAATCTTCAACAGCATAGTGGTTGGTAATTTTGTGCTATGGTCAGTTGTCGGTAGTCAGACTACGGTCAGATTATTGGTCACATAAGTGGATATTTCAGCCTAAAATTGAGTTTTTGGTTGGAGTTCGGCTGATTTATAAATCAGTTGTTGGATTATGTGGAAGTACTTTTTTTTTATCCTGCTGAGCTGTTTCACTGCTGAATTATGGGGTTGGACATTTAAACAGTGGTTATGACCCAACTTTTATAAATATAGCAATATGCAGAACCACTTAATAAAGGAGCAATATAATTGAAAAGTTCATTTATTTCAGTAATTACATCACTGAGTTAAACACTGAATAACACACAGATTTTACAATCTTTTATTTGTTAAATATGACTATTTTGTGCTTACAGCCAACATTTGAATTTTTAATACAGAAATGTGAGCTTAATGAAAAGCATGTTTAATAAATGTTTAAAGTTAGTTGTGTAATGATGAGGCTCATTAGAACAGAGATTGCAAGTTTTTGAATGACTGTTTAAGATACAGTATAGCCCTAATGTATCCTTATAATTGTAGGTCATATCATCCTGTAAACCCAAACCAAATCCACTGATTCGTGTTTTATTCCCATTTCATTCATTCATCCATCCATCCATCCATTTTTGTCCGCTTATCCGGGGTCGGGTTGCGGGGGTAGCAGCCTAAGTAGGGAGGCCCAGACTTCCCTCTCCCCAGCCACATGGAACAGCTCCTCTGGGGGAATCCCAAGGCGTTCCCAGGCCAGCCGAGAAACATAGTCCCTCCAGCGTGTCCTGGGTCTTCCTTTGGGTCTCCTCCCGGTGGGACATGCCCGGAACACCTCCCCAGGGAGGCGTCCAGGAGGCATCCTAACCAGATGCCCGAGCCACCTCAACTGGCTCCTCTCGATGTGGAGAAGCAGCGGCTCTACTCCGAGTCCCTCCCGGATGACTGAGCTTCTCACCCTATCTCTAAGGGAGAGTCCAGACACCCTGCGGAGAAAACTCATTTCAGCCGCTTGTATCCGAGATCTCGTTCTTTCGGTCACAACCCAAAGCTCATGACCATAGATGAGGGTGGGAACGTAGATCGATCGGTAAATTGAGAGCTTTGCCTTTCGACTCAGCTCTCTCTTCACCACGACAGACCGGTACAGCGCCCGCTTCACTGCGGATGCTGCACCTATCCGCCTATCGATCTCACGCTCCAGTTTTCCCTCATTCGTGAACAAGACCCCGAGATACTTAAACTCCTCCACTTGGGGCAGGACCTCATCCCCGACCCGGAGAGGGCATGCTACCCTTTTCCGGCTCAAGACCATGGCCTCGGATTTGGAGGAACTGATC
>JBBPBX010063257.1:3298-20582 GCA_038048925.1 Garcialebias charrua | reverse complement strand
AACATCAGAAATGTGGACAATTCTAGTGGAGGCTGGAACACATGCCTCGGTGTTATGGTCCACATCTTCTTTGTTAAGAGAATTTCTGTGTGAGCTCCCAAGTTGGCATTTTTCTAAGATTTGATATGCATCGGCCACATAAACATCATCTCTGGCACCAGCAAGGTGGGCCATTGTAATAAAATCATGATTTAGTGCATCAGCCGGGAGAATCCTGTCGGCTGAATTGATTCTTTGGGATTGCCGAATAAAATCTATAAAGCATTCTAAATCTTTAATTTCATGGAGATTATCAGTTTTCGGTGCCTTTTTCTTCAAATCATCCAGAGACTGAAACCATTTGTAATATTTTCTTTCGTCAGTTTGAATTCCTGTTGTTTTCAAATATTCTTCTGCTGTTTTCAGTCTCCAAACAGGATCTGGGCTGCTCTGATCCTTTAGAAAATAATTGCCAACATGCACGCCAATATCCAATATTGTTTCGTCAGGCATACCATGCAGCTTTATTATAAATTCCAAGGTTTGTATATCAGAACTTGCTGGATACATGTGCTGCGAAAGGAACAGAAAACCCAGTACAGATCCCAGACTCCACATGTCAATGCTTTCGTCCTTAGGGTAGCCCAGATAAACCTCGGGTGCCCTATAACCAGGCGCTTGCAAAATAGCGCTCTGTGTTAATTCTACAGTTGAGCGAGCGCACCCAAAGTCAATTAACTTCACCCGGAAAAGCATTTTTTCATGATTGACAATCATTATGTTGTCTGCTTTGATGTCTGTATGGGTAATGCCCAACTGTTTTAGTGCATTGAGAGCAACGACCATCTGTTCAGCAATCGGCCGGATTTCTGAAATACTTAGACGTTTGGGAAAATGTTTTTTTACCCAGTCGAACAAACTCAAGTCTAAACATTCAAACACAAAGCAAGTGTGTTCTTTGTATGGAAAACTGTCAAAACACCTGATCATGTTATTTTTGTCCACATCGAGTTCTCTGAGTTGTTTCAATATTCTGGCTTCTCGTGCAATTGAATGTTGGTTATCAGTACATCTGTTTATAAATTTTATTGCCACAAATTCGTTTGTAAAACCTTTTCTGAATCTAGAAACGGTACCAAAGACCCCCTGTCCAAGTTTTTCAACCAGGTGGTAGTCAATTGTTTTATGGCGGAGGCCAAAACATTTTTTTAAATTATTTTCAGACAAATTTGTGGTATTTTTTGAGTTTTTCAGACTAAAGGCTGGCTCATTCGATTCCTCGTCTTCGTCCTCACTGACATCTGAATCTACACTCACAAATCCGCACCCAACCATTAATCTAAATGCTAAAATTCTATATAGGCTACGATTGTTGTTTTGCAGGTGGTTCATTGTAATAAATGTATGTTCCAGTCCGCAGTTTGGCAAGACTCTGTCCTCTGGATGCAGTTTTAACAGAGTTTTAAGGAAATCTATAAATGCTCCCAGATCTTCTAGTTCAGCTGACTCCAAGTCTGTTTGTGTTTTTCTTAAATCATCTAGCGACTCTAAATTATCATAAGGCCACTCACTGGGTTTAATTCTCTTTCTGGTTGCTTCATAATATTCTTTGGTTGTTTTAAACCTCCATGTATCTTCTTTTTTATCGTGAGTAAAATAGGTCTGAGCACGCCAGCATATGTCAAGGACAGAATTGTCTGGTTTGCCATGTAATTTAACAATACATTTCAAATAATTGTACTCACAGTCCGTTGGATACAGATTTCGACCAAGAAACAGATACGCCAGCGTGCAGCCAAGACTCCACGTGTCAATGCTTCCATCCAACGAACAATCCCAGAAGATTTCTGGTGCGCTGAAGCCCCAAGAAAAAGGGAGCGTGGCCTTTGATAATTTGAGAGTCGCGACCGCGTTCCCAAAACCTGCTAGTTTCACTCTGAATGGCTGAGAGAGATGGCTCACAAATAAGATGTTCTCAGGTCGTATATTTGCATGAGTGATCCCAGAGGATTTTAATGCTCTCAAAGCTACAAGCATTTGGTGGGCAATTCCTCTGATTTCACTTAGCTTAAGAGGTGTACAATTTCGTTTTGTCATGAAATCCTGAAGGTTTAAATCAAGTTTTTCAAAAACAAGGCATTCACAATTCTTAAATGTGAAGTTTTCAATAAACTTAACTACATGGTCTCTGTCAGGATCTCGAGTTTTGAGATAACTTAAAGCACTGACCTCTTGTTCGGCTCCACCGGAACACTTGTATTTCTTTCTGCATTTCAACGCAAATACTTCTTTAGTTCCTTCTTTTCTGCATGTAACGACATCTCCAAATTGACCATATTTTAAGACTTCTACGATGTTGAAAACGCTAGACTGGTCTTTAATAGTGGCACCGACTTGTGCTTTAAAAGTTAACCTTTCAGTCAAGACTGACGCAATTTTTTTCACGTATTTGTCCATTTTTCAAACACGAGAACCAGAGCCCTATAGAGAGACTAGAACAACACACGACCAAGTTCAAGGAACTGTTTCCAAAACCGTGTTCCACTTATATTTATAGACTTTTGTGAGTGATAGATCAAAGGACCCAAGCACACTTTGATCTGAGGTGATGATGTCATCATGCATTCATGAATGATACAACAAATGACACAAGCACACTTGATAAAAGATGATGATGTCATCATGCATTATTCATGCATTATGCAACAAATGACCCAAGCACACTTGATCAAAGGTAATGATGTCATCATGCATTATTCATGCATGATGCAACAAATGACCCAAGCACACTTGATCAAAGGTGATGATGTCATCATGCATTATTCATGCATGATGCAACAAATGACCCAAGCACACTTGATCAAAGGTGATGATGTCATCATGCATGCAAAGGATCAAAGCACACTTTGATCTGAGGTGATGATGTCATCATGCATCATGGAACACAGGAAATACAAATATGTTTTTTTTTTAAATAATTTTTTTAAATACATTTTTTTAGATAATTTTTTGTGTTTCAAGACATCATTGCTTTGAGTTTATGGTGTCATCATGCATCATGGAACATAATGCAAATATGTTTTTTATATATATAATTTTTTAAAATATTTTTTTTAAATAATTTTTTGTGTTTCAAGACATCGTTGCTCTGAGTTGATGTCATCATGCATCATGGAACACAATGCAAATATGTTTTTGTTTTTATTTTTTATAATATATTTTTTAAATACTTTAAAAAAATTGTGTTTCAAGACATTGTTGCTCTGAGTTGATGATGTCATCATGTATCATGGAACACAATGCAAATATGGTTGTTTTATTCTTTTTTTTTTTTTTTCAAGACTGGAACACAGGAAATGCACCCTGGTTACCAGGCGTTCAAATAATAAACAATTTAGTGAGCCAACATTTCATATTTTTTAAGGTAGGGGAAACACTGGATTATTATGACAAGTGTTTTTATTACACTGATAAAGTCAATCGGCTATGTGTTTCCTAATGACTTATATTTTCAATAACAAAGCATGTCTTTTTCATAGCATATTGCATCAATTGAGCTAATTAATAATTAGTTAAATGTAAGGCAGCTGGTGATATTTTGTGCATTCTGATTTAATGCTACAAGCAGCATGACATGGAAAAACTGAAAGTTATGCACCATAACTCATGTTCCCTGAAGGAAGAGAACGAGGTGCAACATACTTGCTATGGGAAATTGCGCCCCCGCGCGATTACCTGAAGGAATATACTCACGCCTTTACGGCAGGGGCGTCACCGCCGCACAAGGGGCTCCGCCCCCTGGGTATATAGGCAGGTGACGCCCGTCCATCTTCCTCAATAATTGCACTTCACCGAGCTTTCAGCATTGAAAGGGCCAGTTATGTTGCACCTCGTTCCCTTCCTTCAGGGAACATGAGTTATGGTGCATAACTTTCAGTTCCCTTTCAGTTAGTCACTCGGTGCAACATACTTGCTATGGGAACGTAATTCATTCACGCCCTTGAAATGCTCAGTGAAATGCGCGCTAGAATGGACGTCTGCCCATGACCAGTGGGCATCCCAGAGCTGCCTTCTATTGTATATTAGAAAGGACAGCCTGTGTGACGTCACTAGCAGTAACATCCAGCCTGTAATGCTTTGCAAAAGTATTTAATGAGGTCCAATTCACGGCAGCACACATGTCCGCGACTGGTATACCCCTGAATAATGACCAGGAAGTAGCCAAACCCCTAGTGGAGTGAGCATGCACTCCAGAGGGCACCTGTTGGCCTTTGCTACTGTAGGCCCTTTTGATGGCCTCAGTCACCCAATGTGAGAGGCGCTGTTTTGACAAAGCTTTCCCGGTAGAGGGTGCTGCAAAGCAGATAAACAGTTGGTTTGTTTTCCTCCATTCGGCTGTTCTCTGCATGTAGGTGCGTAGAGCCCTTACTGGGCAGAGAGCCTGTAGCCTTTCCTGTTCCTGAGTGAGGATAGGGGCAGGTGGAAAGGAGAAAAGATCAAAGTCCAGACTCCTATGATCCAGGGTCCAGACCTTGGGAGTGTATGCAGGATTAGGCCTCAGTGTGACCTTTGACCCGTCAGGGGCGAATCTGATACACAATGGATGTACAGATAATGCGTGGATGTCACCCACGCGTTTCGCTGAGCAAAGTGCCAGGAGTAGAGCAGTCTTATAAGATAGTAAATCTATCTTAATCTCGCTCAGTGGCTCGAATGGAGAATCGCAGAGGGCCCCAAGACCAGACGGAGATCCCAACCAGGGGTCAAAGTCCTTTTAGGAGGCTTAGACCGAAGGACACCCTTCATAAATCTTATTATGATTGGGTGTGCTCCAGGGGCCTCATGTACAAAGACTTGCGTGGATTTCTTACTGAAAAGTTGTGTACGGTCAAATCCAGAAAACTGCGTACGCACAAATAAATCCAGATGTATCAAACTGTGCGTACACCGGAATCCACGCACATTCCTTTTGTACATCACAATTAACGTGGAACTGAGCGCACGTGAGACACCTCCCCTGACACGCCTTCATTTACATATGTTAAACAGATGCAAATTACTTCCTGCATGTGTGAAGGACATGTTTGTTTGATCTCTGCGCGATCAGAAATGATTTCTAGATTCAGGAAATTAATGAATTTAATATAATATGAGTGAGGAAAGAAATCCTAAGTAAGAATAGTAATAAAATGTGTTTATCACACAAAGAACGAGTGATTGTGTGTCGGTATTTGTGTGCGCGCGCACCCTGCTTTGGTGCGCAACTGGCTCATCCATCCAGTGAAAATATTAACTTTGCGCACGAGTTTATTACCATAATTACTGTAAACACAGAGGAACTTAGATGTTTGGTAGAACATAGATCTTTGTTTATTTAATAGATGATATGAAGGAACGAGTTTGTGCGCCTCATTGGAGTTTTCATGACATGACGTGATGTTGGAGTCTCCAAACGCTGCGCGCGCCGCAGCCTTTGTGCGCAGTCTGTCTGTGAATCTTTTGCTCTCCTACAAGTTATATATGGTGTACTTTCACGTGTCATTTTGGAGAAATCTACAATAAACGCAGATTATGTAACACCTCCACTGCCGTGTAACACCGGCGAGGGTGCGCGCGCGCTCCAAAGCGCAACCATGACTCAGCCTTTGGAATCATATGGATGAGACCATTCCATTGGACATGAATCGGCTTTGTGTGGACTGGACTGGCACAGTCCTGATCGTTCTGCCAGCTCCCTCTGGAAACTCTGTGGAACCCTAGTTTCTGCACGTGCACACGTGATGCACGGCTCCTGTGTTGCGCTCCAGTGCGCGCAGTGCCAAACTGAAGAAGGATTATTCCTGAAAACGGCTGATAAGCCATATCATAGATCAGAAAATTATATCTGTTTATAAATAAATGCTCTGCGTGTTACACTATTTATTATCCTCCAGTAAGGCTGAATCCGTTCCTGTTAAATGTATTTTTTGCACAACTTTGCGCGTCCTTTATTTAATTGCGTCCATGTGGATGTAATAATTGTTAATCATGTGTGTCTGGTGTGAACAACAATCATTTTCACATCATGAACAGTTAATAATAATACTAATAATAATAATGAATTCAATTTATAACACACTTTTCATTAATGAAAATCTCAAAGTGCTACAAGGTGCAACAGAAGTGAATGTCAATAAAACAAATAATAACACAATTAAAATCAACAACAGTGTCAACTAAGATCAAAAGTAGAATCATGAGGAGTATAGTATGCTCGGTTGAAAAGAAAGGTCTTCAAGCTGCTCTTAAAGTTAACCACAGACTGTGGGGCTTCAGTTTCTCAGAATCACCTGTAAGTATCGCCAAAGGAACAAAAACCACAGAAACGTGCGTACGCCAGCCCTGGAGCTGGCGTGGGAATGCGCACATATCCACGTTCAGTTCTGTTTTGATACATACGGAGTTTTGCGTGGATAGTGACGTACGCACAGTTTTTGTGTGTACGCACCGTTGATACGTGAGGCCCCAGGTGTTCTGTCTCGCCAGCCTTCATGACAGGCAGAAATTGCTGAAAGGAAGACTTTAATCGTCGAATGAGAGTTACCTTTTTCCAGTAGATCCTGAAGAAAAGTCAGGAGCTGGACCAGGTTGCATGTATAAGGAATAATATTCCTCTCTGAGCACCAGGCTTCGAAGATGCGTCACTTTTGTGCATATAGAGATTGTGTTGATCCAGCACAGGCATTCTGTATAGTAAAAACCACGTTTTCTGGTAGACCTGTCGCCATTAATCTGTACTTTTCAGCCAATAGACTGGGACAATTGGCAGTTCTTGGCCTAAGTGGCTGTAGCACCCCCTCTGGTGACCCAGCGGCTAACAACCGCTGGGGGTCTACCAAATTTGGAAGGAGGCATCCTCTCCCGTCAGTCCCTAAGTCAATCTGCTCAGGGGTAACTGAGGGTGTATGTAACCTGTCATTTTCCCTGGACAGATTAGGAGGAGGAGAACCAACGTCCGTCTCCAAAACGTGAGGCTGCAGGCCGTGTAGACGAACAGACCTCCTTACTCCAGACCGTGTGCTGGAGTCCCGTTCACTGGGCCCTGGCTTCCATGAAGCATTGGTGCCGAGTGAGCCGACTGGGTCCTATAGTCCATCCATTGGAGGAATTAACTTTGAAAACAGCTGTAAGTTAGCACACAGTGGAAGGTCACGTGTCGCCAGACTGTGGCTTGAACATTGCGTGTCCTTTGTTAATAACAAAGGAGCTGCCGCAGCATGTGAACGTGGGGGGGTCCCGTTCTGTTTGGCAGACTCCAGACTATCTGGTGGCAAGGAGCATAGCCTTCTTCGAACAATAGGAAGAGAGATCTGATTAGGCTCTGGCTTGTTTATATTCACAGTAGGGCTGGGCCATATCATATCGTTACCGGTAATACCGGTATAAAAAGCTTGCCCGGGCAAAAATCTTATATCATGATATGCTAATTTCATGACGTAATACGTCAGGGCGCCCCGCCCCTTAACACCCGAGCGCTTTAAACAACTGCGCACATCCCCTCCAGTCTGTACTGGTGTAAAACGCTAATTAGTTACTGCTAAAATGTTAAAAACAACGCGCGCGCGTCTCAGCTTCTCTCCCCCCCTGCTCTGCAGGCAGCTGTCCCCCCCTCCCCGCTCCGCTCTGAGCAGCCGTGTCCTCGCTGTAAACTGTGTTACAAACACGCGCGGCTCCACAGTCACTCCTGTGATGTTTCTCTGCACGCTCAATAACCTTGCTGGTTTATAGCAGACGTTGCTTTATTGTTTAAGCTGCACAAATACAGACTGCATGATCCTCCACCGCTCCGTTCTCTGACTTTCTTTCACACCCGAACCTGCGCGCCTACGTCACGCTCTCACTGGTGGCGGTGCGTTCACTGGCACTCTGTAATTTACATGCACAGCACTGCTGTATACATTACAACTCCATCAGAGACAGATCCGTTAAAAAAATGAATCAGAGGAATGACACAAACTTCATTTTATTTAGGCTAGTTGTTTTAGGAAACTACACCTGCACTTTAAAAATGTTTGTTATTTAGATTGGAAAAAGTCTGCACAAAATATAGATAAAAAAACCACCACAAAAACTAAAGTGCAGGTGTAGTTTTACTTGGAGACTAAATACTTTACTAAATAAAGTAATTTCAGTAAAATTACCCCTTGTTGTTTTTAAAAAAATTATATAATACTGCAAAGCAACATGTTAAGTTAATTTTGTCAAATAAATACATTTGATTTTTTTTTTTAGGTTATATCACGAAATTTATCGTTATCGTGATAATACTCTGAAATATCACGATATAATTTTTGAGGCATATCGCCCACCCCTAATTCACAGCACGCTGAACACAATCGCTGCTGTGGAGGTGTGAAAGTTGTGGCTGCCTGAGGGCGATTGATGTAGACTCCCTGTCACGAACCACCACCTGCTCGCCTCTTTGAGATGTGGGCACGTCACGTGATCGCCAGATCAGTGTGTTAGCCGTCTCCCTGCCGACAGCGGAGCGAGGGCCTGAACACGTGACCCTCCTCACCTGCCTCTGGGAGGGGTGAGGGGGGTGTTTGCAGACGCCTCTGTGTCTGCCTATAGCGGATTAATCTGAGGCACTCTGCTGGGGCTTATTTACTAGGCTAATGCCCCGTGAGCCGTGAGGGAGGGGGGGGACCCCTTCCCTTTATGACGGCTTGCAGGTCGCTTTTCTTGAAAGGCCTGCTTTGCTGGGAGTACTTGATATTGTTGTTGCTTTTTTATTTTTTGAGTCAATAAAACAAAAAAGCTGTTTCATGATTATTATTCATGCTTATGAGGGATGACGTACATGATTTTATGTCACTCACAGCAGATAAAGCATGATTGGTGCATGCTGAAAATAAACCAGCTTTTTGTATTGTGTTACAAACAAAGTCTGGACATGAGCGGATCATCCCCGTTACCGCGTGGGCGGGTGACCGAATATCACGGAAATGTGGGCCAGGTTCATCAGGCACGTTTTTGTCTGTTGTTACGATTCGCCGAGGAGGACCTGTTTTTGGCCGCCTGGCGGGGGACAAATCTGTTCTTGCTCCAAGCGTGCTCGTCACGCTGCGGGTCCGACGAGGATCCCTGTCTGGGCTCATCCTCGTATGCTGGTCGTTTCTGCGGTGGAGCACGTGATGTGGAGTGGCGCCTAGACTGCGCAGGCCTGCTTCCAGCAGGCTCCCTTGGGGGGGTGAAGCTTCTGCGGGGGATTCCCACCCGGAGAGCTTCTGTCTGTCTGCGTCTCTGGTCTAGCTTGGTCTGAATTTTCTCCAAAGCTTTGCCAAACAACCCCTCCACTTCTCGTGCTGCTCGTCCACGGGAGAGAGTTATTGGCCAATTGAAGTTTGACTGGGAGGCAATCGGGGGCTCATAAAGATGTGGAGTCAAAGCCTTTGGACAACACAAAGCTTGATACTTGGTGAGTGTATAATGTAGGACAAAACTCATTCTAAAATACATTCCTAATGTTTTTTCTCGTTTTATGAACAAATTACTGTAATGTTCCATGCTATGGAAGCCATTGTGTCTCATATTTAAAATTAAAAGGGAATAGCAGAAAAAAAGGAGTTTGTGTTTATGCCTGTGGTTAACACAAACTCCTTCTTTTTTTCCTCCAATAAAAGACGAACGTAAAATATGTTGTCCCGAGTGGGATTCGAACTCACGTCAAGAAAAGGCTTAGAACTGAAACTCAATGCACTAACCACTGGACCACCAGATATGTTGCACAATGTAGTTCCAGTTTTGCATTTAAGGAATAGCCCCTTGGAAAATCCTGTCTATGCTCGTGTAAAAGACGCTGATTTGTACAGTTATTAACAGAAATTAAACTCAGTAGCACTAACATATACTGTATATCTTTGCAGCCTCTGCAACGGAGCAGCTGTGTGTGCACGTGCACTGGAGGGAGACATCTGTTTAACCAAGTATCGGCAGCAGGACACTTTCCTGTCTAAAACTCCGCCTGCTGCTAAAACAGCCAATCAGTGATTCAGTGGGCGTTGTGAAGCAGCCAATTGGAATTGCCAACTGAGATTGATTAATGTTACACTTTGAGCACGGTTGAGAGTGAAAATGAAAATGCAAATTGTTCTTAGTTTCCTCTGGAGCTCTGCTACAAAATGAGCAGTCTTGATTTAGAAAATGAAAATGATTTAATTTAAATTTTATTTATGAGACAAAAAAGGCAGCTTGACTTTGAAATTAAAAAGCATTTCTGCTATTTCATTTTAATTTTCAAAATTGACATTTCAAAATGAATTTTGGTCACTTTTTACTGGGACATGTTTTGAAAATTAAATGTTAAACGTTATTTTATTTATCTTTTTAATTAATTTACACAATGAGCAGTCTTGATTTAGAAAATGAAAATGATTTAATTTAAATTTTATTTATGAGACAAAAAAGGCAGCTTGACTTTGAAATGAATCCGTGTATGGTTCGTTCTTTGGTTATTCCATTTCAAAATAAAAACCAAATAACCAAACAAGCTTTGGTTATTCCGTTTTTTCGTTTTAAAACAAAATTACAAAAACGGTTTTTAAATGGTTTTTTCGTTATTTCGTTTTTAAAATGAAATTAGAAAAACGGAATTGCCAAAAATAAAAAAAAAGGGTACGTTTTGTTTTGTTTGTTTGTTTAACTGCAACGGTTAAACCAAAGACGAGCTTTTATTTTGATGTTACTGAACGGGACCTTAAACCGGAACCGGAAATGGATACGTTGTTGGTTTTATTTAGAGGGAATCAACGTATTTAATTCAGAGCTGATGATCTAACCGTCAACAAGATTTATTTCATATTACTTCCGTGTATGTTTAATAATAATTGACCGTAGGCTAACGCTAACGCTTCTCGCTGAGGTCTGTCTACTCATAGATTAATAGCCCAGATTAGTTTTTTAATCTTGTTTATGTTTTGAATCATTGGCATCAAGATGTAGCAGTATAGAAAGTGTTGGCTTTGATTCTTATCCGCCCCAGAATTCGTTATTTGGTTCACTTTGGATCAGAAAGGAAAAACACGCTGAAAACACGACAAACACTCATAATTTAAAGTTCCAAAAAACCAGTTTAATTAATCATAAGTTTAAAAAAGAGTCACAGAATACATTTTTCCTATTCCTAAAAGTCATTACATTTGTTCAAAATAGAGCCAGGGAGACAGTGGGGAGAGAGGGTGGAAGAAAAGACATTTTATGTGTTTCAAGGGAGACCTCATACAACCTGATTAATTTGAATCCAGTTGTCTTCACCCCGGGGCCTTCTGCCTTATCGCTGAAGGAGGATACATGTTTTTATACTCCTGCAGGATATTCCTGCCTTCCACCAATCACAGAGGCCCTTCTTTGTCTCTCTGGTGGGGTATTTTCCTCCCCCTTAACTGATAGAGGAAATACCATTTGCTTTTTTCAGTCTGCAGAACCATTTTTTGGTAAAAGAGTGAAGGATATATATTCATTCATTCAACCTTTATTTATACAGGCTGACCTTACACAATTCTACTTTTAATCTGATTGAAAACTACTTCACAACTATTATATAATTAATGCACAAGTGCTTTATGATCAAGGTATTAATTGTTTTACTACGTTTTATGCAATCATGTTCTCTGCACCTTCAAGTGAACACAGTTTTCAGAGCTGGACACCTTTTTTCCAACTCACATGAGGCTGAGAGGGGGAAGTGTGGCTTAGCACCCAGAACAAAGAGGCCAGTGTCTCCTTGCCAGTCATATAAATCTGTGAAGTCATAAAACTGACAAAAGGCACCAAGCCCCCCCCCACAAGTCACTCAAAGACCAGAAGAGACCCAACTTCAAGCATTCCTTAAGTCCCAAAGCCTCACATGAGTAGATGCTCACATTCTGTCTCCTCTCAGAAAACCCTTACCATTTTATGAGAGAAACTTGATCATTTTTAACATCGTATGAAAAACCTCTTCGATATAATGAAAACACAAAGACAAAATTATTTTATTTCATAACAAACCCCCTTTTGGACCTCATTCTGCTGAGGTCCATCCCAAAAGAAATAAAATCACACACCTAATACCGCAGTTAAAACGCATATATATACAATATTTAATCCGTTTTTTCAAAATCCTCCAAGTTATAGTTTTTTAACAAAAACAGTTGTCTCATCACTTCAGGGTCCCTTTTTTCCAGAGTGGATGTGATGAGTCTTACCGTCAAAGACCTTAAACAAGGCACGCAGCAACACCCGCAGGTTATAAGTATGCCTAAGAAAATAGCCAATGATACCATTATAGATACGAACACCTGTTTCCAGGGACCAAAGATCTTCATCAGCCAATCGTCCAGTGGGTTGTCCAGGCCTGAATGACTTTTCATTTCATCTGAGAGGGTTCTCAGTTCCAATCAATTCTAAATGTCTGCATTACAAGTGGCTTTTTTTATACTTTCTCATGCTGATGGAACTTTTTTTTTTCCGATGCAATGATGTGAGAGTGTTTGCCTGGACCTGTTTAAAATGTGGTCAAGACTGGGTTGGTCCATCTGAACACACCATCCTGACTATTTAAAGATCTTGTCCCTGTTTCCCTTCATAGCTCTGAACTCTGAGGTATTATATTACCTCGTGGCTTTTTTCTCCTGATGAAACGAAGAACATTTCTTTAAAACTGAATCAGTTTGGTTTCTGCCACATAACAAAGTGGATGTTCTTTCTCTTGACTTCCTAGTCCCGTGTGATATCACTGCAAGCCTAACGACTCTTCTATCATTGATCTAATTAGTCCCTTGACACCTCTGTAACGGACTGTATTTATCAAGAACATTAATTAGTACCTAGACTATGTATTATTGTGAAAGCACTGAATGTCCTGGTTTATTTGAGTATTAACAGTATGGGGAAATGCTCTGTATTATCCCCTGTTGTTAGTCACTTGGTGTGTTTGCTCATACATTATAGGCTTTCTGCAGTCTGTTTTCTTCTCCTACTTATCCGTGTTTGTCTTTTTCTGAGTACAGATAAAAAGTGATTAGCATAATTAATTACAGCACTGCTCTGCACCTCATGTTCCTCTGTTGTTTATTAAAAAAGTGTCACCTATCTATTTTGGGTCGCTACTGTGGCAGCTTTCACTACATGATTTGAAGAGATGGATTGGAAAACAGTTAGAACTGGGGAGGTCGTTGATTTTCTAGAAGACAACCAGACCAAAAGAGAAAGACTTATGGATGGGAAACCTCCTTTGGACTTTTTTTTTTTTTAAACCTTAAGGTGAGCTGAAACTCTTTTTGTTGTTGTCGTTGAACAGTGCTGTACACCATCCATCATGAGCGACAGAGACTTCTGTCCCTCAGCACTTTGGGCTAATTTGGTTGAATTGTAGAAAAAACAAAAGCATCATCTGATATAAAGTTGTTTTCCTTCTTTTTGCTGCTGAAGCCATAATGCTTGGACATTCCCTATGAGACTAAATGTACAATCTGGCTAGTAACTTTTTGTTTATTGAATTTTGTCCCACATTTATCTGAAACCAACGTACAATTTGTTGGGTTCCCTTTTTTAAATTTGATTTAACAAATGGTTTCATTCACGTGAAAGAGTTGAGTTTTCTTCCTCTTAACCATGAAAAATAATCCACTGCAAAAAATGTGTGTACTTGTAAAATCCGTTGTAGCTTAATTTTTAAAATTAAACACTCTGCTTTTACAAACTAATCAGTCAAACTGCAATTGTCTTGTAAACCTAAATAAAGCACTTAAATATGTAAGTATGTTCTACTCTTCGTATCCAAGTACAATTAACAAATGTAAAACACTACACAAATATTTTGTTTATGAAGGACTGAAACGTGAGCTGGTTGTAATGTGTCGTTCAGCCCTGAGGTGAATCTAATCATGCAAACATGTCTGAAGACACTGACACTAATGCTGATATATTACTCTTTGAGATAAATTATGCAGACCAGACAGAGTGGGAAGAAATATATGTTCACTCTTTTCCCACCGCTATAATAATTCAAAGATTAGTTTTATGAGTTTCCTAACGTTGCTTTCTGTGTTAAGCAAACACAATTATATATATATTGTGTTGTACACTGTAATTTACCAGAAATAGTTTTTCTTTCTAATCAGTGTTTTCTTCTGAATGTTTGCAGGTTTTTTTTGTACCTTCTTTGTGTGTAAGCTCAGACAGCTCTATGCCTTTATCCTCACCATACATATACAAATATACAAATAAATGGAATTGTCCCCAGTTATTGGGGATGTTTCCATTCCATTATCCATAAGCAGGATAAAGACGTCATGTTGCCATGGTCTTCTGTGCCAGCTATAAGCTG
This sequence comes from Garcialebias charrua, assembly GCA_038048925.1. Taxonomy (NCBI): domain Eukaryota; kingdom Metazoa; phylum Chordata; class Actinopteri; order Cyprinodontiformes; family Rivulidae; genus Garcialebias; species Garcialebias charrua. The sequence continues at coordinate 6,253 of JBBPBX010063257.1, read as the reverse complement.
ACGACCCCTCCAAGTACTGTGATTATGTCCCAGATGCCGAAGAGGGAGATCCACCACCTGCAGCCAAGTGTTCAGGCTGGGACTGTAGTCAGGTTCTTCCACTCTGGGTCAGAGTGGACCTGGCAGCTAGGATGAGTAAGGGACTGCTCCATGATCCCCCAAATTCCCAACATCCAAGTTGGGAGCCTTGCCACAGGATAGTTTGACATCATGCCCAGGATAATAAACGAGCTAGTTTAATATTTGACCTGTTTTCAGTCACTGTTTCAGTAAGTAAACAAATGCACGTTAGTTGGTCACAAATTTTACTTCTTTTTTTTTTTAAGGGCACAATAACAATCAATATGTGTAAACGTGTTACTTGGTATGTCCAGTCTTCATGACTGTGTAATGCATTTCTTTCAAGTCAGCTGTAAACTTGATGGTTGCAGCATAATATGAACATTTATAAGGTTCAAGGTTCTTTGTTAATGTGGTACATGAGGTGGAATACAATTGTGTACTAATATAAAGAATCAAAAGAAACCGTAAATAAGGATCTAAGATATATGGTAAGATATACGCTAAATGAATGATGAATGTGAAATATCTAAAATATACACTAAACAATTTTTTTTTTTTTCTTCTTCTTTCGGCTTTTTTCCCTGCGTTAGGGGTCACCACAGCGATCTAGTCGCACGAAGATTTGGCCGTTGTTTTTACGCCGGATGCCCTTCCTGACACTAAACAATAATAATTTAAAATAATATGGTATGGTAAACAGCAGCCCGAACATGAGTCTGTTGTGAGCAGATGGGTATAAAGTCGAGATCAGCAGCTCAGATAAGTCACGCATCACCAATTAAAGTGGAATTACAGTGGTAATCCTGGTTAGATACTGTATTCATGTCTGGTGGTTCTACATTTGATGCTCAACTTCCTCCCTGAAGGGAGCGGAGCAAAAAGTGTGTCCTGGGTGAGTGGGGTCCTTAATAATAATAATAATAATGAATTCCATTTATAATGCACTTTTCATTAATAAAAATCTCAAAGTCCTTCATGATGCAGGTGGCCCTCTTCCTGCATCTGGAGGTGTAGATCTCTGTGATGGTGGGGAGACTGATGGTACATCCACACCAAACAGCGTTTCAACTTCAAAAAAGCTTGTCACGCAGTGGACGCACTGGACCCACAGTGGTGTCCAGACCAGAACGCGAAGCTGTGGCGGTGTGGCGGCGGGGGGTGTGGGAGGAGCTTACCGGTATACCGAGTTCCTCACTGCACTCCGCCAGGCAAGGAGCTTTTTATTTCTGTCTCTGTAGAGCAGACTTGACTGGTCGTAAAGGACTTGTCGCGAACACACAGCTACAATGAGTTTCTCTTCCATAGTACACGACTTCGCGGGTTTTTTCTGTGTCCCACAAACAATACGTCACATAGTTGCGCAATACCCGTCCCCTCGTTTCCGCGTCACATAGGGACTCTCCCCCTCTCTTCTCCCCCCGACTCTCCCTGATCAACCAATCAGGGAGAGTTGAACGGCGTTTGAACGTTTGAACGGCGAAATCATCAACATGTTCAAGGCGTGCTTTGGAGGCTGACGCGGGTTCACGTGCACGGAAAACGCTTTCCAGCACGCTCAACACGCACGTGACGTGACGCCCGACGCCAAGACGCGCCTGGAGGCGCGTCCCCCATTGACTTTGCATGTAAACTGGACGCTCCTGCAGTTGAAACGCTGTTTGGTGTGGACGTACCATGACTCCAACATCTTCTGTGCAGCCTTCACCACTCTCTGCAAAGCTTTTCTTTCTGCAGCTGTGCAGCGTCCATGCCCCACGATGCTGGAGCACAGGATGCTCTCTGCCGCACACCTCCCTTCGTCTTCTTCACATTGATGTGAAGATTATTCTTTCTGCACCAGCTCTCCAGGTGTTCCACCTCCTGCCTGTAGCTGGACTCATCCCACCTGCAAACTTTACAATCTTATAAATTATTACCTACAACACTCCTCTTTTGTTTTCATGCAATAGAAAGATCCTCTCAAGTAAAACCAATTGTCACAAATTTCTATAATTTACATTTATTTAAGAAAAAAATAAATTATCTAATATCAGAAAATCGTTTTTAGTTGATTAACTTGCTTTAGACCAACTGCTTGTGCAACACCTCATAGCACATTTATCTTAAAGCCTTTCAGCACCTACTGATAACCTGCTGCTCTTTTATAGAAACTGAGAAAAACAAATTTAGATTTTTCCCCCCTTTTATCACAAACTGTTCTTTCAGAATCATTTTATATGCTAACCAATTTGTGTGTTTAGACTGCATGTTATCATTTTTTTTTACTTTTTTAAGTCAGATGTGTTGTTTTTCATGCACTCAGTTATTTTTCATTCCATAATAATTCATACCTTTTGTAAATTTAACTATGCTCTCTTCTTTGTGGCAATTAAAACCTGCTGTCTCCTCAATAAGCAGTTTACGTTCTGCTGGTTAGTTGGTATAAATGTAAACTCCTGACAACTCACACCAGAAAACAGCTTGTAAATTTACCAGATACCGTTGACAAACTCCAGATCAGATCCTAATTCAACTTTTTAAGTTGCGTCCAACCTCTGCTATCAGACCTGCTTATCTGTTTGATGTTGCCCACACAGCCATATGGTAGCACTCTCAGGATAAGTTGCATTCAGCCCCTGTTCTGCTCAACACTGTGTAAATCTGCCAAAACCTCACAAGGCTGCCCTGGCACTTTAATGCAGAAAAGGAAAAATGTTCCTTTACTTTTTTTCTGTTTTCTCAAATATTCAGCATATTACAAGTTTCTTTTGTTGTTTTCCACTTCTAAAGTGAGGACCATAAAGTAATACATTTGCCTGTGTCAATACATGTGTTTTAGTAATACAATTTGAATCTAATTTAAATAAAAAACAGTAGGTGAATCGAGAAAAAAAAAGTAATATAGTTAATAAT